>JAHWFP010255405.1:52573-84745 GCA_023313725.1 Lithobius niger
CCCCCCCCCCCCCCCTCCCTCCCTTATTTTCGCCGGCTCACCCCCGTTCATAAATAATGAACGGTTCCTAAGAAGCCAGCTCTGTGATTGAAAAGAGGTGCTTGATTAAATAAATTTGATTGGCTGCTGAAGCGGGACCACTGTTGTGGCGGGGTAATTTGGATAGTGCTGCGCCAGGATTCCTAACCTAAAAGTGCACGAGGCTGGCGCCGCCGAGTGCATCGTCTGTTAGCGTTTAAGACATGTTTAAATTAAGGCTAAAGATCTAAATAGACGCTGTAAGTATTTAGAGACATAAGTTAAATTATTTATAAAGATAAAATGGGGATGGTTTCATACTGACAATGCTACCGATCCCGATACAGAACCGATCCCAATATTTCATTAAAGTAATGCTAATAACGCTAAATTAAACTTGTTGACAAATCAACTGGTGACAAATCATCCACCTATAAATTAGCTTACAATAAGTCAGCTACCGAAAAAACAGCTGTTGACAAATCAGCCAACCACAAACCATCTGTTGGTAAATCAGCTGTTGACAAATCAGCTGCTGGCAAATTAGCTACCAAAAAATAAATAAACGAGCAACCAATCAGCCAGCCACGAAACAGCAGCTGATAAATCAGCCACTGGTAAATCAGTTACCAACGAAACAGCTGTTGACAAATCAGCCAATGGAAAATCATCTGCCGTAAGTAGATACTGAAAAAAACAGCTGTTGACAAATCAGCAACAGACAAATCAGCCACCCACGAAACAGCTGTTGACAAATCAGCTGCTGGCAAATCATCTGCCGACAAATCAGATACCGTAATGAAAAAAGCAGCAGTTGACAAATCAGCAACTCACGAAACAGCTGTTGACAAATCAGCAACTGACAAATCAGCAACTGACAAATCAGCCACCCACAAAACTGCGGTTGACAAATCAGCGGTTGGCTAATTAGCTGCCGACAAATCAGCTGCCAACAAAACAGCCTCCGATAAATAAGTCATCAAAAATTAACCAATTGACAGTAATATTTAGGTTTTTTTTTAATCTTAATTTATCGCTTGATTTGTCCCTACCTTTAAATTACTGAGCACTCTCCCCTCACTGCGAAGTTATTTACTTAAATAATTCGTAGTCGATGTCGAGAAAGTTTTAGGAAATTGTGATAAGCCCAATCTTAAAAATAATTCTATGTCAGCATCTGGCAGTGCTGGCTTAGTGCTGCTGAGGGTGCTGAAAAATCCGAGTTCCGGGTGGTCAGTGGCTGGTGGCAACTAGGTCATTCTCATAAAACTGCAGTACATCAAATGCAAGATGGGGCTTGCTTTTATATGAGTCAGGGATTTGTTGCGCAATATCTCGCAGGCCCTAAGAGACAAGTCTTGAACGCTAGCAAACGATGCAATCGGCCCACGTGGCACATTTATAAAGCTTATTATTAACCCTAATAACGCTCAACGTCATTACTTGGCTCCAGAGAAGCTAGCACAATTCATACTACTAGTCCCACAATCACTTTGTGTTTTGCTAAGCAAGTTGTTTAAGGGAAAAACCAAACCAAAAACCAAACCAAGTTGCTGTAGAGTCCATCTTTCAATTCTGGCAGCAGCCACTACAGGAATGCCTTTTGTACGGCTATATATCCAAGTTAAAGCCTTATATTATTATCAGTGGATAATACAAAAGATTGCTCTTACAAATATTGAGGAAATCTTTTGAACTCAAAAATAATATTAAGTGTTCTCTGTCAATTTCATCTATATTTGTATGGGCAATCTTTTGTGTTATCCTTAACACGGCTTTAACTTGGCTATTTAGCCCTGCAAAAGGGATTCCTGTAACGGCAGCTGCTAGAATTCAAAGATGGGCACTGTTCTTAAATGCACCATTGAGCGATCAACGGTTCACAGACTTGTAAATCGGGTGTACAATTCTATGAAATTATTTTGCCAAGTCAACTTCAAAATATTACTAACATTGACAAAGTTCCACATACGTGATGAGCTATCAATTGCCCAATATTGTGTATTTAAGGGTGTAGAGTAGTTGTTCCAGACAAACTACTTTCATAAGTTCTGCACGAAATGCATGTGGGACATTGTGGGTTGGCAAAATGAAGGCACTTGCCAGGTCTATGTACAAAGATTTGTGTACAAAGGTCTATTTATAAAGATAGTGTACAAACAAAATAAAAAAATATATAAAAAAGGCCTGGCCCTGGGTGTTGGGACAGACTCCATGCAGAGTTTTGTAGGCCTGGCCAAGGGAAAAATATTTCTCATAGTTATTTGTGATCAAATGTGCCCAAATGTGATGCAGAGAGTGGCTAAAGAGGTGAATCGGAGAAAAAAAGGTCTGGTTTCTGGCCAAGGGGGTGTTGGGACAGACTCCATGCAGATTTTTGTGGGCCTGTCCATGGGAAATTGATACTCATAGTTATTTGCTTATAGTCCATTCCAAGTGTCCAGAGATTTTTTTTTTGTCATCTACTGTGTCTGAGCAAACCATTAATGTACAACATAAACTTTTTGGAAATGAAGATATCCCTAGGGCACTGGTGATGGACAATGGTCCACAGTGGACTTCCTCCAGATTGTTGTATATTTCATGAAAATGAATGGTATCAATCACATTACTGGTGCACCGTAACACCCTGCTACCAAAGGAGCAGCGAAAAATTGGGTAAAATCATTTAAATACTCTTATCATGCCAATACTATCTTGTATTATATTGTTCTTGTACATTGCACGACCCCACATTGCACCACTTCAATGATCCCTGCTAAATTGCTATGTGGCGTAAGCTGCATCACGCATCTAAAACTTGCATTAACGTGACAAAATTGAGAAGTGTCAACAACATCAGTTACGTCCATTTTTTAAATGTCATAAAGTTCACGAGTTCCTATCTGGTGAATTTGTTTGGGCACGTGACTACTGCACACGTTCTTTTCAAAGGTGAAGAAAGTGTATTGTGCTAGACCACGAGGGTCACAATATTTACATTGTGAATCCTTGCAGCAGTGAAGAAATGTGGTGCTGACATATTAGAAAGGCAACTGTTGCTCCGACATCCAGTCAGACGCCAGCAGAGAAACGTCTGTATCAGTCAGCTCTTCTCAGCATGTCTGGGCGTTCAGGGGTCTTCGAACGAGTACAGGGTCCTACGACTTCTATCTCGAGGTGCAGCATACTTCCAGATGGTCCGGCCAGTACTTTGGCTGGTCGTCCTGGTAGCAGTCCTGGAACAATTCACAGTCTGACTGAAGTATGCTTTTCAACATGGCTAGGCACGACACCACAGTGATACAGATAGAGGTACATCAGGGTCTGGAGGACCTATTGACCATCCAGATTCTCCAGCTGGGACGAAGGGCATTTAAGTTAGCAAAATGGGAATGCTTGCTTCAGGAATCACCACCAGAAAATTCATCACCTAGGAGATTTCCGAAACATATTCAACACGCTCTTAAGACACAACCTGTGAAACCGATGTTTGGATTTGGAAAAAAAAAATTCGTTTCCTCACTATTACACTATTCCGTTTATTTATTTTGCTTCTTTTTTTGTCTATAATTTCCATGACCCATAGAAGAAATTGAAGAAATTGATAAAGGTGTCTTTTACATATGATGCTTTCAGGCAACAACTAATAAAAGCACCACATGCCAAATGGATGATGTGTAGATTTCCCATTTGCTATCGTGTGTTCCGATGTAAGCGTGATGTTTTAAACAAAATACCAAATTATAATCGGAAAAAATACATGAAAAATTAAAGTTTGACATTTGAGAATCAAAAACCATTAATTTCCTCGCTCAACTTTACAGATTTAAGAAATTAAATCCACTAATACAGCACAAAATGCACGTCAGAAATCTGAAATAATAGGACAGTGCATTCAGAAGGTATGATGGTTACAACACAGACACCAGAATAACAAGTTCATATGGGTGGTCTTCTTTGCACTGTGCATCACTAAAAAGTAGTATTAGTGCAGAGAAGGACCAAAAAAGTAAAGAAAAGAGGAACTCGATAGACAACATAAATAAATAAAAAAAAGAAGCTTCAGCTGCCATTTAACAGAGCCCTGAAGGAACAAAAATGTGCTTATACTTGTGTTCCCTTTTTTCTTCCTCCTAAGTATATCTCGCACCCTTTTGCTAAATACTTTAAGGAGAGATGTATTCTTCACCCTTTTGGGTTTTGATCCAAATTGATGAAAATTGAACAACAGCATTTTAGGAATAGGTTGGCCAGTAACTGAGCCTTTACATTGATACTTCTTTGTAACAATTACTATGGAACAAAAAAAAAAGAAATAACACTAGTCTGTGAACACAAACTTCAAATTTTATTCTGCCAGTGCCGGGCTTTTGAAATGCATAACAAATATATCGAGGTGTCATCTGCATAGCTTTTGATGACAGCCGTCCTGAATATCACGCAAGCCTCCATCAAGTGCTACTTTCTTAGTTTGGATCAGGTACTGTCACTCGTGTTCTGAAAACATTGTAACAAACATTTGTATGAAACGACGACTATTTGATGGCAGGAGGGAAGGGATAAGAAATGAGATCATAAATAAATATCCCTTGTCCTTTTGGAATTCACAAATAAGTTAAAATCAGAAAGATGACAGGCTGCATATACTTGCCAATTCGGTGGGTTATTGTATACATTTCCTGTTACAATTAGAGGATAAGGGCACTAATATTTAATTAAATGGTTCTCAAAAAGCGTGCACATGGATTTTTTTCCTAAGCGCAAGCCAAACCTAAAATAAAAATCCGCTCGTGCTTTCACCTACCACTTCCTGGATCTGATGGCCGTAACAGTCAAGAGTTCTGCTCACATGATGGCGACGAAATGCATTAAACAAAAATTCTGCAGCCAAAGTAAGTAGCTCTCCACACCGTCAGTTACCACTAGTTGTAAGGAAACGTGTCTCTCTTTTAAGGAAAAGACATGTTGGGTTAAAAATGTTCTATAAAATTTTCCTTCGACCATCTCTTGTCGAGATTCGTACAATAAGTATGATGAACGCACTGTTTGCTTGTATGCCCACAATTTTCCTCAATTTTCCGAAATGCATTTAAGAACCGTTCAGAGGCATGTCACAACTAAAAATATAGATTTAATGCTGTGATACCCTGATCTGGGATTGCCTGGGATCATTCTAAATCTTTCCAGTGTCTTGCCCAGTTTGTGCCTCTAATAACTGAAGATTTATTCGGTATGACATGACATCTTAGGGACTGGTCATTAATTATGGTCGGGGGAGGAGGGGGAGGCCAGAGGAAATGAAAATGTGACCACCAAGTTTTCGATGACCCTCCCTTTTAGACCCTGAAAAAATCTTGACCCCCCCCCCCCCACTCAAGGTCCAAAATAATGTGACCCCCAAAAAAATGCGCTTTTCATCTGCAGTAGATTCCTGTAACCAAAATTAGTGCTGTAGCCAAAGTAAGTAGCTCTCCACACCGTCAGTTACCACTAGTTGTAAGGAAACGTCTCTCTTTTAAGGAAAAGACATGTTGGGTTAAAAATGTTCTATAAAATTATCCTTGCACCCATCTCTTGTCGGGATTCGTACAATAAGTATGATGAACGCACTGTTTGCGTGTATGCCCACACCTGTAGCACCTGAAAGACAGAAGCCAAGAAACCAGGTGCCAAGGCTTTTCTACTAAGTTCATCGTAAAAACTATATTTGCAGCAATTGTATTAATAGCTTCAAAATGTTGTAAATACTCACATCATGGGGGCCTCCCAGAAGCTGAGGCGTTTTTCGAAATTTTGACTGCTGAAAGTGCCATTTTTGAGATCCAGTTGGTCAGTGTTTTTAACCCCCCCCCCCCTCTGGAGGGGGGTCGAAAAATGTATGACCCCTCTCGAGAGGATCCAAAACTTCATGATCCCCCTCCCCCTCCCCCCCAAATAAATCCTCTGGTCCCCACCGGCAATAAATAATGACCGGTCCCTTATCTTCTGCACCAACAACTTGGGGTGGAGGATGATTTGGACTCATTGCAGTCCACAGGCTTCCCTACTCTCTTCCTGAGCCTGATGGTTGAGATACGCACTGTAGTGCGACCTGGACTAGAGAGAAAACGAGCTCGAGGCTCTCGAGGCTCAAGGTTATGGGCAATGGGGAGGAGAGCGTAAGGTCATACACTAACCCATACAGGGAGCCCATCAGGGTGTTCAAAGTGTTCAGCGGAACATTGGCCATGTCTTACGAGCACAGCACAGAATCAGCATGTAGAATTGCATATGCATTTAAATGAAAAGGCCACAAACCCACAAAAAGCCATTAAGTCAATAGCCAACAAGTCAGTTCCTAACTGATTCATTTATGCTGAGTGTGAGAAAGTTCACTTTTTCTGGAACTAGTGCAAGCGTATTTTGGGATTTTGGATTAAACTAAAGATAAACATGGAGAGATAACCTCGCCTCATTCTCGAGGACAAGAACAAAACTTCTACTATCTGGTTCAAAAATATCAGTAAATTGTGTATTTCTACTGGCCTCCCTTTCCTTATGGATAAGGAGGGTTAGGCTTGGAGGTTAAATAAGCCATCCACGCTTTTGACTTTGGCTGACTGCTTTTTCCAGGCAAATTCTAATAAACTGGAAGCCTATCGTGCTTTGTATCTCTACCCTAGACTCTTTGAAACCTTCCTTCCAAATTTTAGGAGTTATGCTTTTGGCAAACATAGAAATGGCATCCTTGCTATGATAAGAATGGATTCTCTTCCCATTAATGGTACAACCTGGAGGAAGCAAGCCCGCCTTCCTTTGAAGTGTGAACTTTGTAATTTGAATTGTGATAAAGACAAACATCATATTCTTTTTGAATGTTCAATGTATTGCCATTGTAGGGATGCTGAATTGTTAAATTGGAAAAGCCTGCAACCAGGCAGAGAAGAGATGCAGCTCGCGCGTCTCTTGGCAGAAGCGGGAAAATTCGACCTGCGTTGCTATGCCCTCGGGAAAGATCTTGCAATAACGGAGAACACAACCAGTTAATAAATTTGTTGGTGGCAATTACATTAACACAGTTCATTAAAATTGTTCTTTGTTCTTTGCATGAACGTTGCCAAGCCAAAAATAACGTGGTTAATTCAAATATATTTCACAAATTGTTCATCTAACGCTTGGAATGGGAGTGCTTGGCAACGGCGTTTTGATCTTGAAAAATTTTGGAGATTTTCCTTCTTAACAGTTCGTACGTCTAATGCACTTATTTGTATTTTGTTTTGGAAACAATTTAGGCTCGTTTTCGCTTGAAGTGGTCCTTCCAAAATGACAAATCGGAAAGGTCTCGCCGTTTTGGTATTGCGCTGTAGACGACGCTGGCTCGTAGTGATGCGCTGGCTTCCCGTGTTAACAACGCCGTGGAAATTTCAAAAGTCCTTCTATGTTAGCGTGGGTCTTTAACATCTTTTTAGTTCGGTGCGCCAATCTGCCAGAGGGGTCGAAACAAGTGCCCGGATAGCGAGCCCCTCTGAGCATTAGTTGAGTAGACAAACTCAATCTTAAGTTTCGAATGCATTTAATGCAAACTTTTGCGGGAGGAGAGCCGTGACGACTCAACGAGGCTCTCTCTAGAAGCCGAGTCTTCTCTCTCCTGCGTTGCTCATAGGGAGCTCTGCAGGCTGGCAAGAGGTGTGACACGCTGTCAGGGCAGGCAAAAGGAGGTGTGACCCTGACAGGGATGCTGAATTGTTAAATTGGAAAAGCCTGTCTCTGAAAATCTTATTGGGAAAGAATTTTCTGGTAAAAAAGGTTCTTACCTCAACTGTAACAATTCTTAAGACCCGCAACTTTCTTCTAAATTTGGACTGAATTTCTATAATACCTTTCACCTGGCGTTGAAAACATGTGAGTTTGAATGATTTTGAGTATTTGTTACTTGCCTAATGTACACACCCACCAGTTGCCCCCCCCCCTCTTGCTGAAAGCTTCTGCTGTTTTGCAATAAACTGAATTGAATTGAATAGCCAACAATCACCACATTAAAAAAAACCACAATAATTAGTTGAGCTGCACCACAAATTAGCAGAGCAGCCTTCAGGCTTGATTATCGCATAGGCCTTGAAGCCTCTATCCCAGTTGGCCTTGCAGCAGAAACTGCCAGCTGCAGCTTGACTTTTCTGCCGTCAAATGCTGCGTTTGCTTGGCACACAACACGAAAATTACCGACATACAAAACACACACTCGCTCCTCTGTCTCGCCTCCCCCCCCCCCAAGGGGTGGCCTCCAAACAACAATAACGACGGGGCGTGAATTTACAAGGAAATAGCAGAATTCAGCACTAAATAGTGAACATCATTCAAAGCAACAAACATGAGTGTACAAACTTCTCCAACACTTGGCTTTTTAAGGACAAGAGTTAAAGTTTCATACCATGCCGTTCTACTCAAGCTGGCTTAGATTATGCGTGCCAAACTGTCCAATGCGTCAATGTAGCCACTTAACAAGCAATCATTACTAAAGTAGCTTTCTCTCACAAGAATTACAGTACTATAATAACATTAGCGTGACACTACAATTTAAAGACAAGTTTGGTTCAGTTTTTCACATAAATGTGTAATCAAAAGAAGCACCATTCAATTCCAGCTCACTTACGCAATACCAATCAATCGTCTGAGTCGAAAGTCTTTTAAGGGCCTAAAGAGGCATACCTAACTGTTGTTACATTTCTTTCCAAGGCCAACATGACAGGAAGTAACAACTTCACGGTTGGGGGTGTTTCGTCTAAGCTCTCATAACTCGTTGAAGGACTGTGTTACATTATTTATCAACAACCTTTTCATTGGCCAAAAACCTGTGTTTACCATTGTCCACAAAATTCACTTTTTCTTCTCTTTTACTGACCACACTAAAGAGTTTTACCAAGATGGCAATTCGCGTGTTCTATGTGGTGAATGGCATCGTTACTTTCGAGAAGCTACATGTTACTTGTTGCACAAAAACGCTTCATTTCGTGCCATTCCGTATTGTAGAGCTTAGCTTTTGACTCGGTCCCATCCGAAGCCATGGTGCCACATCATTGTAGAGCATGGATTCCAGGCTCATCGTAGCAATGTGACGTGAGGGACCATGGCATTCAAGAACTGTAAGCAAATGGTGAATGATGACCATCAGTGTTTCATTTGGAAGGACGACCCAAACTTGGACCCTGAACCTATCTGCCTCTATTTTGATGCAGATTACATACTGGATGAGAATGGGAAACACATACCCAACCTCATAGTTCTCCGGCGAAAAAATGGCAAGAGCATTTCTTTTCCTAACCAGTATTCATTCTGTGAGTACATTTTAAAGCAAGATTGCGTCATCCCTAACCCAAGAAGCGAGTCATCAGTCAATTTGGTAAAGGCCACAATCACTTCACAGTTTTTGAATACCTACAGAAACACTTAGTCAACCTAGAGTGTTTTCAAGGTGACAAGCTACTTACACGCTTTAAGTGAAGATGGGAGAATTAACTTAAATTCCTTGACAGTCGTTCCTTTCTCCCGTGCAACCTAGCTGATCTCCCAAAAATGTTTGGTTATTAGGCCATTGTAATGAAGGCACATTTCATTATCAGTGTAATTCAGTAGACCACCACGACTACGGTGGACCATTTTCTGCTTTCACTTGAAGCGGAGGTCAGTGACTTCTTAGGAAATATGTCAGACGAGCTATCGAGGTACAGCCGTTTAGTCAACATCACTGAGTTTGTGAGTGGTGGAACTAAAAATTACAGTTATATGCTCACAAACAGTTCCATTGACTCGAAAGTGCATGGTATTACACAGTCGCACAGGATCTCAGAACTTTTAAAGTATGACGTGAAGAAACACTTTGTGAACTCAGGCTGTGACGAGTCCATAAGAATACTTGCTCAAACAATCAGGCGGAAGAAGTAGACTGGTGTACTGACAGATACCTGCACCTACAATACATACAAATTTGAATAGTATAAAAATATTCTCCTCCCTGAATTTCAAACATGCCCGTATGACTTCCTTTCTTAAATATCTTGATGATAGCTGTTACAACCTTGTAAAACTAGTAGTTGTAAATATCTTACTGAAAACTGTTACAGTGCAGTAAATCTCACAAACTAGTGTCTTGTCAAAATCTTGCTGAAATATCATGTAAATATCTTGTTTAATATTGAAAACTGTCTTGTTAATATAAAAAAAACTACCATACTGTAAATACCTTGTTGAAAAAACCGATACAGTACTGTAAATATCACAAAACAAGAAAAACATCTAGCTGCAAACCAAAAAGTTGTAAATACCTTGTACAAACATTGTGAATGTACATTGTCGTAAATATCTTGCTGATGTAAAATATTTTGTTAGTGATACAAAGAGGCAATAAAAAAGTTATTAAAAAAATTGAACCTCATCTTGCACATTATTTAGTTTATTAACATATGCTTAGAAATGCATGCTTCATTTTCTTGGGTTGGTGTTGACGTTTGTAAGGAAATGATGAAGCCTCACTTTTAACCTTGAATTAGAACCAGGGACATAACTTTTAATACCAGGTGCAGCACAGTCCAGCAACATGTCTTGTTTCCCAATTACTTATTCATCGCTAGCAAATATTTTTCTAAAGGTCTCCTCAGTAATTTGGCGAATTTCAAAATAGCTTCCACTTAATTAGAAGAGCAAGTGTTTAAAATATCTGGGACTAAAGGTCTTCACCTTCTGAACTTTATGACTGTTTTCACAACAGTGTACAATAGGTGTACGTATAGGACATTGTAAACATAGCCACGTATGACAGAGCTCTTCCTCACTAACAGACAAAAAAAGTTTAACCCCATATTTAAAAAATGTGGTTTTAACAAGACCTATGACACCAAAAGGATTTGATGTCTAACGAGGCAAAAAATAATTTTATTAGTGAGAATTTAACTTTATAATTTTCTAATGTCAACTAACCAATGGCAAGCCAGTAAGTAGCTGCCACCAATCAATCACACCTCCTTAACACAGATAAAACGAGCTCAGGGTAACTCATCAGATAAAACTGTCAGCTTTGTTCATGTATGTTGTCCCTATGTCCCTACTTCCAATTTTATTTTCTACTTTAACGAGTGGTTTAGATAATCGGTCTCCTCCTTTGTCTTTTTTCCGATTTTGTTTTCTACTTTTCAAAATGCGTGGTCTAGTTTAGCAGTGTCCCCTTTTCTTATCGTAATCAGACCTTAGTCAGATGGGAATGAAAAGGCATGGTATCTATCTTATCACTCAACAAGAATACCATGTCTCTCTCATAGTTATCACCCTTAGTCAGAGGGGGTTGAAGGCCCCAATTATTCAGTTATAAGACATTTAGCACTGAATGCAACACATTTTTATTTGATTCAGTTACAAGACATTCAACACTGAATGTGACACATTGTTATTTGATTCAGTTACAAGACATTCAGCACTGAATGCAACACAATTTTATTCTGTAATCAGAATGATGAGTCAGTTTATTTATTTTTAAAACGAAATCCGGCTAACTAATCTTGGGGTCATTGATAGCAGAAAAGGTCACTGCAGCAAAAATAATGTTATTAGTGAATTTTACTTCATTTGTCAAAATATTAGGATTTATTGTTAAGGATTGGCATTTAAAATTTAAAAAATACTTTGACAGTTATAGTTATAGTTATATAACTTAATAGTTATAAAAATAGTTATAACTATTTAGTTATATAAAAAATAGTTATATCCTTAATATGGATTTCTGTTTATAGAATGCTGGCTACAAAGGGCTTTTCAACCAAAAGGAAGGAAGAAAGCAATGACCGCATAAGCTTACTGTTTTAGAAATAAATCTTAGCTGCGGTACGAACCTGAGAGCTTTTGCTCATGACGTGATGTTAGACAGGTTCCCCACTTATTTATGAGACACACTATTAACCTCCCTTCATCGACTATCTTCCATAGTCTAGTGGCTAACATCACTGGTTTTCATCTCAGCATCTGGGCTCGAGAACCGGCCCAGTCAAGAGAAATTGTTTGTAACACTCCCAATACTAAAATTTCATGAAAAAGTAAAAAATGTTATTTCTATATGTCGACGAAAATATACATTCTGCAATTTATAGCATTCCCTCATCTAATGGAATCTCCCCCCAGAGAAGAAGTTGTTGGCTTCCCTGCCAGCTCAGTAGCTTATCCTACTACACATGCGTGATGCAGCCCTCCTATAAAGACGTTGGTGTTGGATCTGGTTTCATCTTTCTTCTCTAGGCCGCCACACTGCGTGGTTGCTCTTCCCTGCTCTTCGGAGCCTTCCCATTCGGCGTGACCTTTGCTTTTAGATTCCTACTGACCGTTGGTCATCGTTCTGGGTTGATATACGAGGCTTGAGCTTGCTTGCAATCTCATTATCCGTTCGTCTTGACCACTCTACCTGGACATCATGGACTCTCCAGCAGTCGTTGCGACTGGCAACTCTTGTTCACAGAGCCGTTCGTCCATCGTCACCTGCTGTTTGTGGTCGCTCCAGCACTTCGATTGTTCTTCCAGTACTTCTTTGTTCTTCGATCGTTCGAAAGACCTTTAGAGCAGCATACGGCCGAGATGGACACCGTGATTCAAGATGGTCACCAAGTGAGTCAGTGATGACGTCATGGGGTGACTCATCCTTATCTAATCAGCTATTATATCAACTCCTGGAGGGGGAGACTTATCTAATCGCTAATCTAATCTTATATCTAATATAATGTACAATCGCAATGCAATTGTCTACTATACGGAGTACCTTCTCTCTGGTGCGCACTGAATATAGGGTACTCTGTCTTGCTGCAAGTGATCAGAAAAATTATCTATACTTAAACTAGGCTCAATTGGGAATACAACTTTGCAGTAAAAGCAATACAAAAAAATTTAGGCAAAAAAATTATCTGATAATAACATACGTGGTCAGTCAGCACTGCTCGTAAAAAAAAGTAATAATTTTTGTATGCTCCCTCTCATTGTTGACATACTTCATAATCTACAGAGCTAAACAAGCACCATTTTTAGTTTTGTCTAGGTCATAGCTTTTAGGTACCAAGAATCCTTTACAGCATGAGTCTACGTAATTCACTCACCCGACAATTAAGTGCTAACACACAAAGTCAAGACCTATTATATTTTTGCGATCCTTTCGCCATGGTCACTTCTTCTCCAGCCGCTACTGCAGCCACTATCGAACCAATCTAAAACAAAATAATTTAAAAATCGTATCAGGTTTCAACAAAATCATATCCACTGGTCGTTTTATCTGGGATTAAGTTACCGATTTACGTACTAATTTGATATGAAAACTTCAGGATAAACTCAAATCTAAAACAAAACCCACAAGGGTGACAGAACCCACCAAATTTCAGCCAATCAAAGTAGTGATATTAGAGCCAAAATGGCTGCCACCAAGTTGCTACATTAGTTGCCAAGCTAATCCCACCGAGTATTAGATCAAAGGTTAAATTAAAAACCTGACCACTGCTACTATCTGTAGCAATGGTCAAGTTTTTGATTTAACGTGGGAGTTAATAGTGGGTGGGATTAACTTGGCAACTTGGTGGCAGCCATTTTGGCTCTGATATCACTACTTTGATTGGCTGAAATTTTGTGGGTTCTTTCAACCTTGTGGGTTTTGTTTTAGATATTGCTTCTTTTGTAGTTTTTTTTTTGTGGCATATTATTTTAGCCCACTGCCCAGTTATCTACTATCTGGCAAAGTTTGGTCGAAAAATATTGAATACGAACGAAGATATTAATTTTTTTAGTTTTGCTGCAGTAAGTACTTCAATTATATAAATTAAAGCGTTTGCTGATTTCCATTCAACCATCAACAATAAGTAGCGCGGGCTGCGGCTTTATTAAAAGCTTAGTGGCCCGAATCCATGCGGCTTACTACAAACAAGTAGCCAGTGACGGCGCTAGGGGTGGGCCAGGGTGGGTCATGGCGCGCCCCCCCGCAAGATTTTTCGGGCCCCCCGCGGGGTCCCCCCCCCCCCCAATCCCCACACTGAATCACCAACAGAAAATAAAACAATAAAGTCACTGCAAGTAGTGCGTCCATTTTTTCGACAATGTTGTGTTCCGATTGTTTCTGGCAGTCCGTTTGCATTGTTACTCGTTAACACTAATAACGAGTAATGCTTATTATTTTGACCACCGGTGGCGTTTTTCCAACATACGGAAAAATAGCATTACAAATGATTGCAATTCTTTTTAGTTAATGCCTCCCCAAACGTCAAACCATAAACGGAGCATATTGGAGTTAAAAGAGTGTTGAATACCAAATTTCATTCGTATCTGTTGCATAATTTATTTTATAAGAGTGGAATTAGTAGTCAGTAGTCAGATTATAGTAGTCAGCTAAAATCGACGATCTTCACGCACTTTTATGACATTGATAAATATAACTATTGCCTGTCAGGGCACAAAGACTGCCCATTTTCAGCAATTGTCAAGCTGTTTCGCCGCATAGGTATTTATCCACGCCATCGTGAATACGCTCAGCTCTGGTTTTTGTTAAAAGTACCAAAGCTAGTGGCCATGCAACAACAATGCAAGAATTAAACAATGACTTTCTTACAATTAAGTAACAATTATTGAACTTGGCGGGCGGACCACTAGCGTTGACCTTGATAAAGAATTCAGGATGGAGCGTTGCTTTCTCTAAAAGAAGATTGAGGTTTAAACAGCAGACAAATTTTACATGTTCTGTGGAAATATGAAGCAGTTGCGTTAAAATCACCCTTTAACCAAGTTAAACCTTCAAAGTTAAAGTCTAATGTAACGTTTTTCTTACGATTTATGCCTAAATAAATACATATGTGCATAGTTATATTTTGTTAATGTACTTTGTGTATTGGTGCTTCCCTGCAAGACTTGGTTCTGCAGGGAAGATGGCGTTGCGTTAATAATGTAAATAAAGTAGATTTAGTCCATGTTATTAAGCGAGGGAAGAGAAGCCATATATTAGGAAAAAGAAAATGGAGTCATGACTCCGTTGGGTTTATTTCAAGTACATGGAGCCCCTGGAGAAAAAGGGGGAGGGGCGTGGGAGAATAAATAAAACGGGAGTGAGGGACAATAAATACAACTTGCCAATCCCAGCACAACATATGGCGGTCTACATGCCCGTCCATCCACTGCAGTAAACCTCGACGTCACCCCTAGTAAGCTTTGTCGTCACTTCCATTTGCTCTGGCAAACCTCAACATCACTCCGTTAAACTGTGCTATGATGTCAATTCCAATCACTCCAGTAATCCTTGAAATCAGTTAGCTAAGCTGCGACATCACAATCCTCTATACCCAAGAATTCAAGGCTCGTGGCAAAAGGCACTCCCGGGTAAAAAAGGCACCTTCCATCCGATACATTTGAGGGAGGTAGTGGCATGGCACACTTTTTTGATAGCAGGAGACGGGGTGCCTTTTGCTACTGGGTGTGTCTGTCACCGCCAATATTGCGTTTCCCATCTATTGTTCTCAAGTAAACCTTGACATTACTCCAATGACATTACTCCATTGACATTATTCCAATCACTCCGGTAAACCTCGAAATCACTCCGGTAAACTGCGACATCACAATCCTTTATACCCAAGAATTCAAGGCTTGTGGCAAAAGGCACTCACGGGTAACAAAAGGCATCTTCCATCCGATACATTTGAGGGAGGTAGCATTGCACACTTTTTTGATAGTAGAACACGGGGTACCTTTTGCAACCGGGTGTGTCTGTCACCGCCAATGTTGCGTTTCCCATCTACTGCACTCAAGTAAACCTTGACATTACTCCGAGGAACCCTCCTGCTCAAGTAAACCTTGATGTCACTGCATTAAACTTTGAATCACTCCAATAAACCTTGATGTCACTGCAGTAAACTTTGACATCACCTTGACGTTACTCTATGACGTCACTCACATAAACCTTGACGTCACTCACTTAACACGTTACTCCAGTAAAACTTGACATCACTCAAGGATACCTTGATGTCATTCAAGAAAACCTTGACATTACTCTAGCAAACCTTGATATCATTCAAGAAAACTTCGTTAGTGGGGGGGGGGGGCGGGTTTACTGGAGAGGTTTACTTGGGCGGATGGGCGGGTAAATACGCTATCGAGTCACCCACCCAAGTAAACCTCTTAAGTAAACCCAAGTGTATGGTTAGTGTTTAAACAGTAAATGTGTGCTTAAAACGTTGAGTTTACTAGAGAGGTTTACTTGGGTAAATGACTCAATATCGTATTTATCCACTACTTTTCATGCATCCTCAACCACCTCCTGCTTAGGTTAATATCTTAACATTAGTTACCTCGTCATAATCTGGAAATGCGTTGATCTTCAACTTAGAAAATACAAGAACATCGTTGATTTTTATTTCAAATGAGCCTGCAAAATAAAGAACTGCCATTCGGTAACAACGTAAACCAACATGTCTTCATTTTACTGCTTAACAAAAAGAAAAAATATATGTATTTGATAGAAACGTCATTAACCACAACAAATGCAACATGTACAGCGTCAACATTTATTACAGCTGAAACATTGCTTGAATAAAGGTCTGGTATCTCCTTATAGTAAAAGTTAAAATAAAAATAATAATAAGAAAGAATGAATGTTACCTCTTCTACCAAGAGCGTAGGTGATGATGGCATCCGGCACTTTGGCTTCCACGGCCAATTCCAGCGCAGCATACTGACTGGCGTATCGTCACACGCCGCTGCAAACAGAATCTTATTCATTTAATGGAGGCTTCTAGTCAAAAATATTTCATTTTAAAAGGTCAGTTTCAATCAGAAGTTCGTTAGTGCTTTTGTTCATACAGTTTCGATGACACATGGCTATACAGTGATAGATTAATTTTTGGCTTTAACAATGGGCCTGAAGCATTTCATTTCCAACACTAGCCAAACGTAAATGCGAAATGATGTCAGTAAAAAATCTATTCGACATTAAAAAAAACTCCATTACGTGAGTAATTTAATAACTGAATTTATTATAATATAGAAACTGGACATATAAAAAAGGAAGAACCAGTTACAGCACAAATCAGTTATTGCACAAACATAAACAAACAAAATGAAATATTTCGAATAAAGAAGAAGAAAAAAGCTGATTTTAAATTTTACTTCATATCTGGGTGCACTCATCCCTGAAAAGTTGGGGAACTAGCATATTTCCTGCACCCTATTTTGGCTTATTTGTTACATCAATTACGTTTCAGTGCTTGCCCTTATTAATAATGAAAGTTTCTTTAATTAATAAAAGGATTAATTCCTTAGCGAAACTAGCACTCCAATAGGTGACATTCGCGCCAAGGCAACTGACTTTACGTAATATATGAAATAAACAATGTAAATTGTCTAATTAGCGTCATTTCAACTGCAAAGATTATCTCAGGACGCAGATGGACAATTTTGCTTGGGAATACTTAAGATCCTTTACATGCCACAATTGACAAACACCATCAAAGCATCAAGTGAGACTACTAAAACAACATTCGCGTTGTGTTGGTTAGCTGTGTTCTCTATCCTGTCCCAATGACTTTTCACGACGATAAGGGAAAAAATCATCCAGTTCGTACTGAGAAGGTCCTGTGTACGATCACAGGTCGGGGGGCGAGGGGTAATCGTCTAAATAGAAAATCGCATAACTGGAAGAACGTATATCGTCTAACAGTATAACGGAAAGTCGTCTAACACGAAATTCGTCTAATGGAAAACCGTCTAACTGGAAATTAGTATAATGGAAAATCGTCTAACAGGAAATTCATATAATGGAAAATCGTCGAATCTTCCTGCCTCGCTCGCGTTGCTACGCTCGCTGCTGCTATACATATAAGATCAGAAACCGCAGGTATATTATTGTCGAGTTAGACATTTATCCATTATAAAATTATCCATTATACGATATTCCGTTTAGATGATTTTCCATTGTACGATATTCCGTTTAGACGATTTTCCATAATACGATATGCGTTTAGCTGATTTTCCAGATTTTTTTTATTTATGCAGATATTAGACAATTTTCCCATTAGACGATTTTCCAGTTAGAAGTTCGTCCGATGCCCCGTTACTATTATGTACAAAATGATAAACTGATAAACAATAAATGGTAACTCACCAGTATTTAACCTTGCAGATTACAAATGGTTTCCCGTTTTGAGATCCGTACGGACATGGAATAGACTATACATTTTGTACCAGTTAACATTTACTCTTTTAGAGGACTTTGACTTGCACTTACTGCCACTCACGCTTTATTTTTTTTATTAAAAAAGTTCCTTGTGTAGGTCTTGTGTTACTATTATCTACAAAATGATAAATTGATAAACAATAAATGGTAACTTACCAGAATTCTACGAGAATTGAAACCGGCGGCATCGATCACTTTCGGAAGTCTCAAATTATTTTGGTTTATCTCTTATAAAATTGAATAATGCATGATTTTATTTCATGCAGCTGACCTTAAATTGATCACTTACATTCTCCAGCATCATACAAAAATTTAAAGTTGAAGACCGAGCTCCATGTTCAGCAACTAGCATGTGCCTAATATTGTCTCACCACAGCTCACATGGCCAGTCTTACTGAAGATTATAACAATTGTCGGTAGGTAGATAGTGAAGTTTCCTCGTGTCCGGCATCATGGCTATCAACTCCAGAGACATGTAGGTAGGAGAAGTACTCAGAAGACAAGAAACAGCGAAACAAGAAAACTGACTGTTGAATAACAAACTTCTTACCGATATACTGAGCAGTTGATAAAAGCGAGTGGAAGACCTAACAAACGACATAATCAGCCATGCTACCAAAGAGCTACACTCACCCTGAATGCAATTTGGCCAAACCGGGTCCACCCCTGCTACCCTCAAGCCTCTCAGCAAGCCCAGCCTTGCCAAGCCAAATCCCAGACACCGAAACAAGAAGTGGTCCACAGTCTCCTTGCATGTATTGCACAAGCCAACTGAATAGCCCACATGACAGACTGATACTCCGCTTCAATTCTCACGGTGCTACGCTCCTGTTTCCAACCGCTGCCAATGTTTACTCCACTCTGCTCATGCCTCCCAGTTTAAAATTCAAGATAATGACCAGACATGTTGCCCACAGTCCATTTTGACCAACAGGTCTGCTGCCTAATTCTCCTCAATGCCTACATGCCCTGGACCACACACTACACCTTTGGCCTTGCCAATGTGCATGTCACAAGGCCATATTTCACACACCACTGGATCAAAAGAATCTCCCCCCTCCCCACCATACTTTCCCTCCCTGTAATTATACATTGAGACAAAGAAAAACTCCTATCTCAGTGCTCACTTCATCCTGGAATTCTAATGCCATAAGTAAACCAGATGCATTGACAGCAAAAGGCGATGATGCTTTGGCCACATGATAGCAATGAGAGAACCCCGTAGTCAATGACACCAACCCCACTCCTCCTTGAAGAGAGTTCTCATCAAATAACTTGTCTACAAACACTGGTAAAATGTTGGCCCATCTCCCACCCATATCTCTTACGAATGTTATTCTTGCAGCCCTCTCAGGTAGGCGCTGCTGTTCCAGTAATGGCAATACGAAACAAAGGTTCAAATTTTCCCAACCCCATGCTTGCTGGAAATAACCAGCATCAGCCAATGGAAAAGCAAATACTGCTGATGCACCCAAAGAAGCACAACCTTGGCGTAATAGACCGTGTGTCTCTGGTTCCCGTGTGTCCCAAATTTCCCCCTATTTACCTCTGTTTGTGAAATAATATGTACAGCTAACCTTTTGGCATGACACCTTGCCCAGATTTCAACAGGTAAGATCCCCACGCCAACCAACAAGGCACTAATAGGTGTTGAGTGCATAGCTCCCAAAGCAGTGCAGAGTGCAACATTACTCCTCACTGGACAGGCAGCAAGATAAAAGGTGGAGTGCAGTGAAGGAAAGCATTGCTATAGTCCAAAGCCAAAAGCACAAAAGATCAGAGGAATGTTCACCTGGCTAACATTGAGCCCTCCACCCCCTCCCTTTAGTTCTTTCCTTCCACGCTGCGAAAAACAGCAGAAGCCTCCACATCACCCCTTGCAGCCTTGCCGTATGAGTGCCCAAGGTCAAAGTGCTCTGGAACCAAATCCCAAGAAAATGTACATAGGTTACATAAATCAATCGTTTATCTCTCAAGAACAAAGGACCTACAACAATTCACATGAGCTGAAGACTATTGCCTGTCTTAGATGGGGAAATCGAAGCTCTCTAGTGCCCTGCCACGAAGCTGCATGGTCCAAAGCCACCTGGACTTGCTCCCATGCTTCGTCTGGGGTCGCTTTGACAGCAAGCATCATTACATCATCAACGAAGAAGGAATAACCTATATGTCCATGCAAATACAAGGCTAAACTCTGCATAAAAAAGAGAAAAGGAACTGGACTTAAAGAACTTCCCCGAGGAATGCTGGCTTAGGAATTGCAACCCACAAGACGTGCTAATGGAATTACTGCATCACAGTCCACCTCAATGTCCAAGAAGAGACCTGTTGCAGTTTTGCCCTGCTCAAGTGCCCTATGAAAGCCACACTGTATGACTACAGCTGCAGCTACTGCTGCTCGTTTCATACAGAACCCATACTGGCAAGACTTACTCATCCCTCTTGCCTCTTCTTGGAAGTGTAGGTGGTAGTTTATCATTTGCTCCATTAGCTTCACTACACATGGCCGGTTTCAGGACGGGGGTGATTACTCCATCCCACCAAGCCAATGGCATTATACTCGAGTCGAGAGCTATAACCAACTTAAAAGAAAAGCAGTCTACTCATTACAGAAGTAGGAAGATGTTGAAAGACCCAGTAAAGCGTACCGTCGAACCAGGGTCGTCTGCCTTTGCTTTCCTCAATGCCAACGTGAATTTGTACTCGGTAAATGGATTATCAAGGGCCTGATCCACTCCGCAATTTTTACAATGCTAGCCATATTGCCTCACCATTCTGATAAACCTTCAGTATTTTTACATAATAAAGTGTCTCGTATGAGTAGTGATCTACCACACGGGTTAAAAAGCCAGGCACCACCTTGGCCTTGCAAAGCAGCATGCCCTTTTACTTTTTCTGTAATTCATGTTGCCCTCCTCCAAACTGCAGACAAACTAGAATGAAAGCCTAGATTAGCGCTGAGGTTGCCAAGCCACCCAATGCACCAGATGGAATGCACGCAGTAGTCTTGCTTGCAGTCGTCGGTATGCCACCCAGTGCTCATCAGATCTGGATCATCATCCGAAACAAGCGTGTCGAGCATGTAGTGCACCTCTTCTTTCAATGGTTCGCCAATAGGGCTGCCGTCTACTTTTCCTGTGGCCACAAAGACCTCAAATGTTGCCTGTAGGCACAATGTCAACCTCACTCTTCAAGCTGACATCCGGCCATTCTATCACGTCTAATTCATGCTGAAAATCTCACTGTGAAAGTTCAAAATGGAACCCCTTTCCTCACAAAAATTTCCTCTCGGGACTTTCCGAATTGAAGGGATATTCCTGCTACGTGTGAAAGAACTCTACGTACGAAGGCCTCTGTTCTTGGAGCCACTGTTGTGTTGGTATTTTTTATATTTGAAAGTAAAATTCCTTAAACCCGTAAATACAGATGCACCTTTGAGACCATAGGCCGATGCTCAACCTCTAAGCCATAGTGAGACAGCCAGAAGAAAACGGCCATAGGCAGCATTTAACATGCACACAAATACATAGCTAACACTTTTAATCACCAATGTAGGGGTGCTTGTAGCTGCGCACTTCACAAGTAACCCGAAAGAAACGCACAATAAAGCGCGAAATCATGAATAAATAGGACTTAAAGCCAAAACAGCTGGATTAGTTGTAAATAAATAGAAAATGCGAACCTATTTCCATTGCCTTTTGGACTTAAATGTCAGACAGAGCCTGAGCAGGAATTGACTGTGTCAATTTAAATGTCAGACTGCCTCAGCAGGAATTGACTGTGTCAATATGGCCATTTTAGAATTTAGCCCTGTCAGTGTGGCTTAGAAATAGAGATTCTGCCTTTGGTCTCAAAGGTCAAGGGTTCAAGTCCAAAAGGCAATGGGAATAGGTTTGTATTAGGGCTAATCAGCCAATTTGGCTTTACGTGCTTATTATCCCTTAAACCCATTCATTTACGAACTTAAATCCACGAACAGGTTACAGAACGCATTTGAAAAATAATAAATGAAGAGAACAATGGTTTCAAAAGTTATGGCTGGTGACAACACAGACACCAGCACAGTTGCTTTGCACCATGATCACTAAAAAGGGGAATTAGTGCAGAGAGGGACCAAAAATGTAAAGAACTTTAAATTTAATTCAATAATTGCCACAATGCCCTATGGCTGGGCAGCATACAAAGGAAATACAGTATTGGATTGCCTATAAAGGCAAAAATAAAATGATCAAACAGAACAGTTGGTGAAAATAATAATAATGAACCAAGTAATAACTTAATGTTTGACAAAAACTTAATGCAATTTTTAAGTTAATGTACATAGCATATAATGCAAAATGCAAGAAAACAAATATATTTCATAATTTACATGTACAAGCAGTCATACACAACATACCCATATGCAGCATGCGTTTTGAGCTAATGCTTTGCTTTATACAGGGTGTTTCATCCCAACGGGAGCGGGAGAATATCTCCTAACGTTGTGACATACGGTATATATGGTTATATTATGTCATGTTAAAGATGTTAGGGGTAATCCATTGGTGTAACCTGAGATAATCGAGTTCAATCTTAAAGGTCATCAAACTACTATCTCCGTACGTCTTAACAACAGACACACAGTTCGAATTGCAAACATGTAGAGCTCAATAAATAAAAGGCAGTAAAGAAAACAGAATGGAAAGCGATCATGATGTTAAGGAGATAAGGTACAATTAAGCAGGCATTCCAACCCCTGGAACTTCACTACTCACATCTATGCATACAGGCAAAGGCCTATGCCATGCTAAAGGAATAAACTGAAATAATGGGATGGCCTGAGATACCACCACCACTACCATTTTCATCGAAGAAAACAATTTACCTTTGGTATGTGTATCTTTTGTAGCCTCAGGATGGTACGCAGTGAGGTTTCTAGGGATTAGGTCGTAATATTAACTTGACAAAACTTGATGGTTGATGTTACGTTCAAGTAATCTTAATAGTAAAGCGAATTGCCCACAGCTCCTAAACCCGAAAGGTGTCTACTGACTCGTAAACAGAATTAACAAATATGGTAAAATGAAAGCACATCACGTCATAAAAAAATCGGTGAATTCTGATTTGGGAACCACTAGTGAGTGAGAAAGTAGCCAATTTCCGATATCAGTACCTTGGTATATTCCAGTGTTTAACATGGCAAAACTTAATGGTTAACGTTAAATTAACGTTAATGGTATAGTGGTTATGCAGTTTTGCATCTGTGCATTTTGGGTCATTCTTTTTGTTCTTTTTCCATCACTCTTGCACGAGTGCCAAAGAAAATGGCACATTTAAAGGTTTAATTTAGAATACTGCTAGTAACTGTAGTTCTTGAAGTTATCTAGGTGAGTTATTATTCTGGTAGGATATGGAAGAGTTTGAAGTAGAAATTGACTAACTCCTGTTCTGAGAGTTCACGGTTACTGGATTTTGGTGACCTAAATTTACTGTGACCTAAATTTTCATAAATTGCCATTAGGCTAGAGGTTGGTTCGGGCTGTCATTCAACAGTAATTTCTGTCAACAGGTGTCATACGCATGTCTGTAATGTTAAACTACATCCAACTTCCATCACATTAAAGTCTTGAGTAGAGTAGGCATTTAACCCATTAGGTATTATTAGGCGAATGTGAAGCTTAATGATCAAATTGAAACCTTAAACACCTTTGTTGTGACAGGGAATTAGCCAGCTTTGTTGGAAAAAAGCTGGATAGCTAAGTTTAATCTCAGTCTGAATCAATACTTTAAAGTTCAAACCTCTGAGAGTGAACAGAAACAAATTTTGTATCTGTTGAGGACATCGTTGAATGGTTTCCAAGGCCGTTTGAACCTGGTCTTGGTACCTTCTAAGACTAGAAGGCAGAGGTAAGACTGAAACCAGACACTAAACCGAAATTCTGCAAATCATGACTTGTTCCCCTCTTGATAAGGAGCAAAATGCTCCTCGCAGAGAGGTCGAGCCTTGCAGAATTTTGGTGTAGTGTCTGGTTTCAGTCTTACTCTGCCTTGTAGTCTTTGAAGGTACAAGACTTGGTTTAAACAGATTTGGAAACTATTCAAAGATAACCTCGTCAAATACAAAATTAGTTTGTTACAAATCTGAAATCAAGCGCTTCGTAAGGAGGGAGTTTTAAAGCCCGTCGACCGTAGTGCGTTTAAAGCCCAATAAGGATGCATGAATATAGCATTACAGTCAATCCTGAGTTGGTTATTGAGTACTTTCCCGTGCCTCGAGTAGAAGCTCTTAACGTTTAACAGCATTACTGCATATGGAATTAGACAATGGTTCTAAGCCTATTCTTACAATTAATAGTTGTAGTGGGCTATTTGAGGGGTAAAGGGTACCCCTTGGCCTAGCTAGTACTCCAGGAATGTACCAAAAGCAAATGGAACAGGTCCTTCACAACACTCCTAGGTCTTGGCCCTTCTATGAAGATATTGTCATGGCAAGGAAGGGGCCCAATTACGATGCTTCATTGTTTCAAGTCTGCTTGGCTCTATACAGGGTAATAGCTTAACCACCCACTTACCTAGTTACACGGATCCTTACGGGTACACTGTTGGGCATGGCCACATCAGAGTCATGACACTTATTTTTCCTTTTTTAATTCCTCCTACCTGTAAGTAACTCATACCCTTTTGGTGAATTTGTGAAGAAGGGAGGGGGGGGTTTCTTCACCCTTTTGGGTTTTGATATGATAATGAAAACTAAATGATAGCGCTTTAGGAATAGTTTGGTCAGTAATTGAGCCTTTATATAGATACTTCTTTGTAACAATTACTACAGAATAAAAAAAGAAACGACACTTTGTGAAGCAAACTTCAAATTTTATTGTACCAATGCCGCGCTTTTGAAATGCGTAACAAATATCGAGCTGTCATCTGCATAGCTTTCGACGACGGCCGTCCTGAGTATCACGCATGCCCCTACAAGCGCTACTTTTTTAGTTGGGATCAGGAACTGTTCCTCGTGTTCTGAAAATATAATAAACAACGTATGTATGAAATGACGACGTTTCGATGGCAGGAGGGAAGAGGACAAGAAATGAGATGATGCATAAATATCTCTTCTTCTTATTTACAGAACTTTATGTTTGTGCTTTTGGAATTCACACATAAATTTCAACCAAAAAGATGACAGGCTACATTTACTTGACAATTTAGTGGTTTATTTTATAATTTCCTGTTACAATTAGAGGATGAGGCCGCTCAGGCCACTCATAAGTATAAGTGGTTCTCAAGGGGAACACACCTAGGTTTTTTCTTATGGCATGGAACGTCTTTTTTTTAGTCAGAGCCCAGGCTCCATCCACATGATCGCCACAAAACGAATTTCGAGTAGTTCAAAGGCATGTCATAACTAAAAACTTGGAACTAAAGAAAGGCTTTATCCTCTGTGAACATCCACACTCTGAACATGACTGAAACAATATTTTTTTAAAAGCCATTGCTCACATTTGAATACTAGCAAATAAAAATAAAATTAAAACACTGTGTGCCCCTTAACACTTTTTTTGGTACCACTCCTAATAGTCATTTAATCAACTTTCGGTTTTTTTTTAAAGGCTAATATAGGTTGGCGGGCTTTGTAACGTGAAGGCATGACTCAGAAAATGGCACCAGCGAACCTTTACCCAATCATTTACTTAGAACGGTTATCCCCATGTTTCAAAAGTAGGCATGGAAATAAGACTCCATTTTAATTACGGACACAGACTTTGCTTTCCCCTACACTTTTGTGAATATTATTTAAAATATATATATTTATTGGTCACTGCCTTCTGTCCTTCATTTTGGTTGAAAAGCCCTTTCCAGACGTAAGTCTAAAATATGTATTAAGGCTATAATTATTTTTACAGTGCTGTCAACGTATTTTTTTTTCATTTTTAGAAGATAATTCTTAAAAATAAATCCTAACATTTCGACCAAGAGCAGTAATTAAATTCACTAATAACATTTTTTTGCCTCAGTGAACAGTTCTGCTGTCAATTACTTCAAGGTTAGTTGAAGTCTGATTTTGTTTTAAAAATAAATTCCACCAGTAGGTTTACAGAACAAAACTGTGTTGCATTCAGTGCTGAATGTCTTGTAACTGAATCGTATGGGCATTCAACCCCCTCTAAGAGGTGATAACGATGAGAGAGACATAGTATTGTGATAAGAGAGATACCAACGCCTCTCATCCCCATTTGACTAAGGACTGATAGGATAAGAAAAAGGGAGACTGCTAATCTAGACCAATTATTTTTAAAAGGAGAATATTAAGTCAGAAAATAAGAAACTGATAATCTTTTTTCGAAATTAAGTACCTTCTGCCAGTATTTGACAGACATACTCTGCCCTGGCCAGGTTGTTATTCATGCCGTTACGTCCCCAAAAGCTTTTAAGACCTATCCTAGGAAGGCTTCAATGTCCTGGGTATGCTTTGATGTTGTTATGCTCAAACGTAATTCTCTCTACCCCTTTGATCAATTTACTAAAATGGACTTGCAGATTAGGGTCATCCTTTGTCCAGGAGGGATACTCAAATGCCTCAGTCTTCAGCTTAACAAATTTATTAACGCACTCTGGAAACAGTTTTCTGAACAATGTAACCTTTGCTGATGGCCATCACGATTTCGGAGGCGAACCATGTTCCCTCGACGACCCTTTCAACGTCATCATAACGATGGGTGTCTACTGACGAGTCTCTGCTCAGGGGTGAAACAAAGTAGAAAAAGAAGCTTCCCTTTATTTCTTAGGGTTAATACTGGATGTACTAGGTTCGTGGTCGTGGGTTGCAGCACTAGCCCATAAGAGAGTCGTAGTGCAGCTCAGGGTCAACGACAATATCACACAGTATTCGGACGTGACCTATTGGTATCTAGCCCATCCTGTTAATGTACGGACGGGTACATCGATGTTGCATCCAGCTACTTGATGGGGCCATCCTTTCAATGCTGCAGCCTACTGTACCATGGCATTGGTGCGACCTCCTATAAGGCATGCTGAGTAGGTAGAAGAGTTTTAATGTTGTATTGCTCCAGGAATGCAGCGAACAAGGCACTGACTTCTTGTCCTCCTCGAACTCTGTCTCCCATGCCTCCCATTTGCTTCACATGGTCTAACCCACATGCTCAAGGTCGCTTTCCCCATCCTTGGTTTGATCAAAGAGTTCTCCATGGTTGTTTGCAGGAGACGATTGTAGGTTGGTGCTAGGTACTTGGATGGGCTTCCATGGAAGAAATCCCTGTGAAATTTGAGAACAGAGTTAATTTGCTCATTGAACCCATCAGCAAAGTATTTTCAACAGAGCCTAACGCTCCATTCTAATTATGCTAGAATTGTAGGCCAGTCAAATATTCATTCCACTTGATCCACTCTTAGGCCACTACTCTCTTTCAGAGATCCAGCCGCCTTGCTTAACAGAGCCGTGGAGTCTGTGGGCATCCACTGGGTCCTGTACACCTTTTGACAAGAGTGACATCTTGAAAGGGTCGATGGTGTTAACTCAGCAAAAAAATGGCATACATGACGAAGCACCATCTGTCAAAATAGCTAAGTGGAAGCCTATCCAGACCAAAGGGGAGCCCTGACATAATATTGGAGGTAATGGGCTCCACTTAAAGCTAGATAGATGGTTAGGTGTTAGCCTGAGGTTGCCTGTTTTCCACTCCTCCTGGCCTCATTCTCCAGTGTATACAAGACAGAAATAACTGATTACGCTAAGCCTACACAAGAGTGACTTGGGGATACCCTAATGACGATACCTCAAAAGTGTTAAAATTTTAACTAGCTTAAAATCGACTTAAAACTAGGATATGAACTATCAAATTGGCATTCAAATGTCAATGACTCAGCTGAAAAAATTAGCCTTTGATAATATTAGAAGGTATCGGCTTCAGCAAATAGACCTACATCATTAAATTGTGCGTTGCTACAAGCCTAAACAAGTCCTAACTCACAACCTATTTGGTTTAAGATCATAGTAACGGAAGTAAGGAGGAAGTCCAGGTAGAGATGCGAGCTGATGAAGAGTTCGACACAAAGTGATTGTATTCAACATATTTAATTAGTATATAAACACAACGAGCATGCGCAAAACAACTTGCGACATAGCCTATTGACTATGATTGACTGATATAAGATAAGTCAAAGAGGCTAACTTAACATCCCCCTTCTGAGTGAAATAAGAGCTACAGAAAAGGTCCAGATACGTACTGACCATGACAAATCTACACGTACCCTGAATATCCCCTCCCTATAATAGCATCGTAGTACACTTAAGTTAGCATTAAGTAAAAATCCACGACCTTAATAAACACGAATAACATTGGAAAGCACATCCAATTCGCTACACAATCACATCGTCGTGTTCTCGAATTTCACTGTGATTTCTTCCGTGGCAACTACACACAAACGTACAATCATCTCCTGCAAACAATTATGGGAGAACTCTTCGAGAGGACCAGGGACATGAAAAGATACCTTGAGCATGCGGGCTGCATCATCCGAAGTAGATGGGTGCCCGAGTTCTAGGAGGACAAGAAATCTATAGCACCTTCTAAGTAGTTCGCTCCAATGAAGTACCATACATTAACAGTACAGGCTAAATGCCAAAAAGTCACCCACAGATCCTGTGTGATATT
Organism: Lithobius niger; assembly: GCA_023313725.1. Classification (NCBI taxonomy): domain Eukaryota; kingdom Metazoa; phylum Arthropoda; class Chilopoda; order Lithobiomorpha; family Lithobiidae; genus Lithobius; species Lithobius niger. The sequence goes on from JAHWFP010255405.1 coordinate 81,425, forward strand.
GCCTTTATTCCTGTTCTATGGACTCTTGCAGCTGCATTATAGATTATTTTATGGGCCAGTGCTACCAGCCACCAACCTAGTACAGGCAGTATTACCCCTAAGAAGTAAAGGGGAAGCTTCTGTTTCCACTTTGTTTCAGGTGTGTAGAGACTCGTCAGCAGAGCCCCAGTTTTCAAGACGATGTGCTTGAGGGTATACGGTACACCCCCCAAAATCGTGATGGCTATCAGCAAGGATACGTTATTCAGAAAACCTATGAACTATGGCACTATGCCTCAACAACAATCACTTTAACTTACTTGCTTGCATACTGAATGGTGACGTTCTCAGTGATAAGTTTTTTTTAGCATTCAGTAAAACACACCTATGTATCTCTTCATGGGGTAAGGTAGCTTAATGGTTAGCACAACCATCTCATGTGCAATAGATCGTGGGTTCGATTCTGGCATTTTCGGGAAGAGAAGTGTCCTGCATTACCTCGTGCTCATGTGGACTGTGGCATGTAAAAGATACGTGGCCTTTCCGATTGAATTTACCTAGCAAAATTTTCCCTCTTACATTCTGGCACCATGGCTTCAGCTGGGAGTATGTCAAACCCCCAAAGCTATGAATATTTTCTGGGGCTGCACCAAAATCTCGGAGGAAATGTCCATTAACGTCGTCTTGACCAGACATGGGAGAGTTGTGGCAAGGAGGGAAGGGCAGGGGAGGGGAGAAGAGGGAAAGGAAGGAGAACAGGGGTTAGAGGAGGGCAGAAGAGGGGAACGGGAAGGGAAAAGAGATGGGAAGGAAGGGAAGGGGAGGGTGTAACCTGGCTTACATCAGCCAAAATATTCATATGTCAGTAAGTGTACTTCGGTTTTCTGATCATATGTCAGTGCACCAGGTTGGATCTGGGTAACACCAGATCGCATTGTGGACGAGTAAAACTAAATATTACAAATGCGGTTTACTTTTCTGAGAAGACCAAACACCGGAAGAGGCTAAGACCGGGAGGCTAAAATCAGTCAAGTTTTAATCTAATTAGCAAGTGAGTCATCCTTATCTATTAAGTTATGACGTTACTTCCGGGAGGGGGAGGCTTATCTTATTTCTTATCTAAACTTATCTACAATCTCTATTGTCCACTATACAGAGAGCCTTCCCTTTGATGCACACTGAAGAGAGGGCACTCTCTCTTGCAGCGAGTAATAAGAAAAAGTATCTATACTTTAACTGGCTCGATGGAATACCACGTTGCAATAAAAACAAGATGGAAGGATTAAGGCGAAAAAATTATCTGATAATAGCATGTGTGCTCAATCAATATCGATCGTAAAAATGTTCGACACTTCATCTTATTGTTGACAGACGTCACACATGTAGAGAGCTAAACAAGCGCCGTCTTTAAGTTATGGCTAGCTCATGGCTTTTGCCTAGAAGCTTTTTCAGCATGAGTCTACATTATCAACGCGCCCGACAAGTACCGTAAATGCTACACCTTTCAGTCAAGGCTTAGTTTTTTGCGATCCTTTTGCCATGGTCACTTCTTCTCCAGCCGCTACTGTAGCCGCTATCGAACCAATCTGAAACAAAATCATTTAAAAACCATATCAAGTTTCAACGAAATCATGTACTCTGGTCGTTTTTATCTTGGATTACGTTAAATACTGATATGAAAACCTCCGGCCAAACTCAAATAAAGAATTCACGTTGGATAGTTGCTTTCTCTAAAGGAAGACAGTCTTAAACAGATGAATTTTACATGTTTGTGTTAATTTGAAGCAAACAGTCTGCATTAAAATCATCATTTAACCACTTGGCTCAAGTTAACCTTTTCCTTAGATTTATTCTTTATAGAAATATGTTTATATAGTAATATATGTTTTATTTATTTTATATAGTAACTAAATTTAGCTAGTAACTAAAGATAAGTATTTTATGATAGTAGTGAAAATTGGATTAATACACAAATTTAATTTCTAATCCAATACGTTGATGTACCTCTTTTATCTTTCATGTATACTCTACCCTAACTCCCACCACTTGTGTAATTTCTAACAACATTAGTTACCTCGTCATAATCTGGAAATGCGTTGATCTTCAACTTAGAAAATACAAGGATATCATTGATTTTTATTTCAAATGAGCCTGCAAAATAAAAGAACCGCCATTAATTCAGCAACAAAGTAATACAATATTTTTTCATTTTATTGCTAAAGAAAAAGGGAAACGTTCACAGAAAAGTTATTAACCACAACTAACGTAAGATGTAGAGCATCCTTATTTGTTGCGACTGAAACATTACTGCAATAAAGGCAATAAAAACTTCGGCCCCACATAGAGCACAAGGTACAATAAAAATTAATAATAAAGAATGTTTATCACCTTTTCTACCAAGGGAGTAGGTGATGGTGGCATCCGGCACTTTGGCTTCCACGGCCAATTCCAAGCAAGCATACTGACTGGCATATCTTCAGACGCGGCTGTGAATAACACAAAGCTATTCTTTTAATGAAGAACGTTAGACGAGTGTTTTTTTTTTAATCAGACTAATTATCAACATTAACTACAGTTGCGAACCTACGTTCGTTCCACTTGGACTTGAATGACAGCTTGCTCGAGCGAGAATTGAATCACTGACCTTTCGGTAAAATCATCGACGTTCTAAATCACTCGCTAGTAGTGCGTATCCTTTCAGGTCCTAATTACTTCAAGGAGGGGATAAGGTGTAGGGGGAGGGAGATGGGTGTAGTAATTAGCCCGAGGGTGTGCGGGGAGGGGTTTCCCTAAGGGCCAGCATTGCCTGTGACCTCATTACCTCAAAGTTGGTGGGGGCTTGCAAAGGTTGAACACAATACCCTTGGGCAAAATACACCATATGCCTCTCCTTGCTCCGTGAATTCATTAGGACCAGAAATGGGTTGTACTAATGGACCGTTCATTATTTATCAACGGGAGGGGGGGGGGGGGGCAGAAATTAGGGGGATCATGAAAATTTTCATGTGAAGAGAGGGGGGATTGAATTTTTTTTTGTAGGTGTTCAGGATGGGGGAGGGCAGGGGAAAAAACTGCGAGAAAGAAGTTATAGTTAATGTAATACATTTATGTAACTCGGCACATCCCACAGCGTATTAAAGTATATCCTAACTTTTGTACACTCATTTCAGCTCAGTAAACAGTTTCCAACAATCATTAACATTAGCTTTTCGTTGGTCCTCTGTGTAAGAATCTAGTTATTTATTGTTTGCAGGCTTTCGTCCCTATCTGTTGAGTTCGTTAACTATCATTTTTCACTCGCTGCACAGTGAGGAGGGGTCATGGAAATTTTAATACTATTTT
>JAHWFP010255405.1:84845-116741 GCA_023313725.1 Lithobius niger
CCCCCCCCCCCCCCCCCGTTGATAAATAATGAACGATCCTTAACAACAATTGTTGAATATCAACATATAGTTTTGGTTTGAGATAGGGGGGGAAATGACGTGTAGCATGGAAAAGGAGCTTAAAATGGCATGCAACAGGGCTATGGCATTTGTTCTTCATCTTTCTTCTGGTAGTTTCTTAAACTGTAGTTAGTTTTTCAAGCCAGTCATTACAAAACGTATCTTTAGTTTTATTTTTTTTAATTACCGAGAGAGAGCTTGTAGCAGTTCTTTTACGATTTTTTTGTTACCATCACTGAAATTCCATTTAATTATTTACTGCTACTCTTGTGGTCCTATTCTTTTTTTTTTCAGTGTGTCTTGTCATTTTTTAACAGAATTGCCCCCTTCGCCCCGAGACGCCCCTTTTAACAAGGTTGTTTATTCTATTTCTTTTTTTTACCCTTTACTTTTCATGTGGTTAATTTATATGCTAATGCTTTTATAAAAAAAAAAAACTATAGTTAATTAGTGAGATTAGAATGAGATGGGGAGGCCAAGGTGAAGATTTTGTTGGATTTAACTGAAACATTACTCTGTTAATATTACTGCAAAATAAGTGGACTTATGCATAAAAAATAATAATTACTTACAGAGCGCGCTTGTGGTCATCAGTTTGTGGTAATCAGTACATACGAACGTTTCGTATGTTCAGAACTCATTCTCCATTTTTGACTTTGTAGTTTTCATAATTTGAAATATGGTTCTTTGACGTGCGTTAGTTTTGCGTTTGGATGAGTTATTTTATTTTATTTTGCTCGTTCAAAAAAACAAACTACGGTAGCATAATTTCCAATTTTTATTTTTCCTTGTACTGCAGCTTTTCGTTTGGATACACCCAAACAAAACCTTTTAAGGGCGCGAAGTTTGCAAAGGCAATAACTGGAAAAAATATAATATCACTTAAAGAAAAACATTGCCAGTTATTGTACCAAACGCTGATAAGAGTAGATCAGTGCGATTAATCACGAACCTTCTTACCATGCTAATACACAATACGGGATTTTTTCTTTACTAAGGTGTAATATATTTAGCTCTCTTCTTTTCTGTGTTTTTAAAACCGTGTAATAACCACTATTTAATTTATGATTGACACATAACTATTTCCCATTCAGTGTTTACCGGTTTCTTTTGTTTGTTGTTATAAGTTAAAAAAAAAAAAAAGGCGTCTTAAAAGTTTATTTGAAAGGATTACAAATTGTTAAATTCATTAAGTAAGTTCATCTAGCAAGTGTGTAACAATCATGGAAGAAAGCAGAATTACGTAAGCATATCGAGTAAAAGGTAAAATAAGCTTAATGAGAAAAAATTTGATTCTTCTTTCAATTGGAAAGTAATACACAGAATTCTTTAACACTAATTGTCGTTCCCCTTCCCTTATCCAGTCGTATACTTTTTCTTCATTATATAAAGCTCAAAATAAAAAATGAGATCTTTCCTCCCCTTCTTTTTCTTCTTTCATTGCATAACTGTTAAAATTTAAATGAGCACGCAATTTAGTGTAACTGCAAACGTGAAATTAATGTGAAAAAAGTTTTCAGTTTGTGAAATAATTAATGCTAAGCCAGTAAAAATTGTTTTGAGTTTAGTTAAGTTAAATTTAGTTTGAATGAAAGTTACATTAAATATTCACCGTGTAGTCTAGATATTACCTGATCTATGATCACTTTTACATCCTTTAGTGATAAAAGAGTTGTTTATCGTTAGAATGTTGGGAAAATAAGGATGTGTCCAACAATTGGTCGCGTCCCGGAAGACATCATGGCGTACGGACGCAACTAAGTGCAGGTCTAGCTAGGGACTTAGTTTAGGCTGTGTCACAACTAAAAGGGACTGGACAGTGACCCATGAAGTGAAGTGCTGAACAGCAAGGAACCAATCGTCGCCAGAGGACTGGCTGACGTTCCGAGACGCAGTATGACCGCCATGTAAGTTGTTGCCACTCAATATTTATGAGTGGGGTTTTTCTTCAGCCCCCACATCACAAAGGTTATGGGCCCAGCACGCTTCCACTGCGCTTCTATCTTATCTTCAACTGTCTTAGGACACTTGACTTTTCGTTAGTTCACCATGGGTCGCCATCAGTGTCACCACCGGGAAATACTCTTCCATGTTACACTTCTTGAGTAGCTCCTTAATATATCTAGCTTGTCTCAGCAACACTCCGCCACCTTCAATCTCTTCGATCATTATTCCTAGGAAGTTATGTATCTTCCCCATGTCCCGATACTCGAAATTACGGCCAATAAGTTCCTTCAGTGTATTTATGCCCTGCTCAACTTTGGATATGAGAGCATCATCATCCACAAAGACGCAGATTACATCACTTTCTTTTTCTTTAGGCACAAAGTAGACGCATGGATCTACGCTGCATCGACTAAAACCTTCCTTAATGAATTTACCATTCATAGTCTTATTCCAGCACCTGCCAGATTGTTTTAGCCCATATAAGCTCCTCTGCAGCCTGCAAACCTTATCTTCATCACCACTCTTCGTAAACCCTTCTGGTTGTCGCATAAAAATTTCCTCACTCAATTCTCCATTGAGGTATGCCGTTTTTATGCCGAGCTGGTGGATTATCCAAGATTTAGTTGGCGCGACGGATATGAGAGTCCTGACCGTATTCAGGCCCGCCTTGGCGCATATGTGTCTGTGTAGTCCATGCCGTACTTCTGCGAGAACCCTTGTGCCACAAGGCGTGCTTTGTATTGGGCGATTTCTCCATCAGCATTCGCTTTGACCTTGAAAATCCATGTATGGCCTATCGGCTTTCTTCCTTTCGGTAGCTCTTGAATGGTCCACACTCCTTTTTCCATTAAAGAGTCATATTCTTCTTGTGCGGCCTTTTTCCATTCTTCGGCTTGCTTGCTGTTCATTGCTTCCCTGAAGGTCTTTGGTTCGGGATGGTCAGCAGCTAACATCATACAACTGATGTCTTTTTCTTTACTTGGGACATCTACAGCCAGAGTAAAATTCAGCACCACTTGGCGATTCCTGCAATCAACTTCGTTTTGGCTAGCCAATAATCTTCCATTTTCAATTGCTTGCATGAAGTGATCGTGTAGTATTATCCTATTCTTTTCATCCGCATCCCCCTCTGGTGCGTATTTTGCAAGTAGTTCTGATGCGGTGTCTTCGGCTTCTATTACGTTTTCCCCCACTATTGGCTCCCAAGTTGATTGTCATGCTTGAACTGGTTCTGTTTTCTCTTTAACCAACACACATGTGTTTGGGATCGGAAAACTGAATATAAAGAATTATTTTGCCTGGGCCCATAACCCTTTTTGTTGGGAAGGAGGAATTAATCTATGGGCTGGATAATTACCTTCCCTTTTCCCATGGATCTTCTCGGTCGGACGGAATGGCGATGATCGCTTGACGGCGTCACGTTGCTGCACTCTTGCAGCGGTTCTGACAATCGGCCACACAGCTATGGCCGTTCTAGGCCAATCGTTAGACTTTGTTAGTCCAAGGGATAGCACAGTAGCATTCAATAAGCTAAGGCCCTATCTGGTTGACTAACCATCTCGTCTCTCTGCTGGCACACGTCCGTCCTCGCTGACATCTTGTTACCTAGAGCGGCACGACAACACAGTGCACGTTGCACAACAATGTCGTGCCTCACTGTCTTTGCAGTCTGGGCACGAATTGCCAAAATGGTTTGCACCAGTTTTCCCAACATAACCCCCACTCATGGCCAGGCTGCAAAACCTGAGTGGGGTCTCACTTCCTATTGAGTGGTCTGCTTCTCTTCTGAGACAGACTCTTCTGGAGGTCTTTTCGACTTCTGTGTCGGACAATTGCTTGTCGACCTCTTCCGTTTCATCTCTTCGTGAAACTTCTCATCTTGCAGTTTCATCTGGGTCTTCTCCTCGGATGAGGCTTTCGACCATTTGATCATGTAGTCTGTGTGATCAACTTGTGGCACCAGACTTCCGTCACTGCTTCTGGTCAAATCAATCTTCAGTAAGTTGAACCTCTCCGCGAAGTCTGAAGATGAAGCACTCTGCAGCGCAATCTTCCTAGCTTTTTCAGCTTGTGCTTCGCATTCTGCTTGTGCAAGGGCTCTTCGTTGCCTCTTCGCCGACCTAGGCGTCAACTAACATCGAAGCTTAATCTCTTCGGTACTTATACCGTTAGGTCCTTGTTGTACTTTTACAACACCCGTCTGGTTTCCCAGTTTACCACCAGTCTTCGTACTTGAGATGGCTTGTTCATCGTTGGCCTTTTCTAACTCTAGGCCTCCGGGAACCTGTTGCACGTCTGCAACTGCTGATTTAGGTGCTCTACTCTTTGTAGGTGAAGTGGCCCGTTCATCTTACGCTACTTTCTGGTTGCGGCTTTCCCCCACTATCGCTTCTTTGGCTTTGTGGTTTGCAGGAACCTTATCCTCGGGCTGCGCTACGGCATTCTCACTTCCCGACACCTCTTCATGGTCCACCATGATTACTGTTTTATCCCTATCATCGCTGCCAAAAGCCGCTTCTAAAATCTTGTCTAAAATCCTCGAATCAACCTCTTCCTTTCAAGCCAATATCGTCCCATGGTCAATTGCGTTTTGCACTCGTTCCTCTAGAACAGCTTCCTGTTTAACGAATGACCGTGGTGGAATCAGTCTTCTTAATTGACCTTCCATCTTCCCCCACTATTGGCTCGGACGTTGATTTGTGGGTTTTATTCACTTCAGTCCTTTCTGTTACTGGTGAACTACCTCCTCTCTTAGGCTTCTTACGATTTCTCTTCTTTGGCGTCCCTTGCAATGTAACTGTGGCAACTCTCATGTCCACGTACTTCTGTTTGTTGGTCCCAGAAAAGGTTATGGACACGCCACGTTTAGGTTTGAACAGTGAAGAAATAGCTATGGCACGAAGAAATGAAACGTGGAGAAGATCGTCGGTTTGAAAAACTCGGAACGTTTTGTGTTCGTTACGACGGCCGCCATCTTGTTTTTGCCGAAGTGCTCAAATCTGGAGAAACGGGAAGCAGGTTTCAAGGTCAAGTTAATTTCAAGTTATGTTCATTGGATTAAGAAGGAGTTGAAACGAACATTTTTTTTTTTATTTCTCCTTTCCAAAAGAAATCCGTACGGTAAACTGGACAACAAGAAGAAAAATTGACGATTGCAGAAGTGAGAATTAACGTTACGACCAGGCGGTACTAAGCGATAAGCATCGTAAACATGGCTACGAAGGACGATTTAACAATACACATGTATGTGGAATCGAAAAACTGAATATAAAGAGTTATTTTGCCTGGGCATTTTCGACCAAACTGTTACAAAAACAGAAGGATCTGTGGAAATACGTGGATGGGTGAGAGACCAGACCTACAGAAGGTACTAAAGCCCAACGGAAATTCGACCGGAGAAGTGCAAAATGCACAACCACGTTGTTTTTGAGTATGAAGCAGGACATTGCTTTAAAGTACCAAGAATATGAAGACCCAAAGAAACTCTGGGACTATTTGAAAGGGAAATATGCTGCAAATACCAAAATGAGGAAACTCGCTGCTTTCAGAAATTTACTAAATTGTAAAATGGTAGGAGGAGAAGATTTATCGATTTATTTGAATCGAATTCAAGAATTTGCTAGGGTAGCAAAAGTGATAGGCTGCACTGCAATTACAGATGAACTTGTGGCACTCTTAATCCTGAGTGGATTGACTCCACAATACGATCCAGAGACACTAAAGTGAGATATAGAAAATGGCCTAAAGTGTAATTTACTTCTCACTGTATAGCTAGGGGACTATACATCTATAGCGTTACATATTAGGCATCGGTCAGAATTTAATCTTCTGTCCGACCCTATAGGCTACAAGAGATCCAACCTTTCAGTCAGATCTCTCGCTATAGAAAATGGCCGAACAGACATGGAAGTGGTACCGACGCCATTTTGTGTGACGTCACATCCTGTTAGGGTACATTATGCGTAATAAAAATGGCGGCGCCCAAGGGCATGGTTTTTCGATCAGCGTCCTTACCCAAAAGACGGTGATCGAAAAACCATGCCAAGAGGAATACCTCAGAATGGCGGTCAGCAGGTTTCCGTTAGTGAATGTCAACCGATTGTAAGCATATTATCAACAATGCAAAACAGACGCCATGTTGAATAACATCATTCGAGTCGTGATAGGGGAACACCCTAAAATGACAGTGAAAGTAACAGCAAGATAGTAAGATTCAGTCGATAGTAAACATGTTTATCAATATCGTGGAAAATAGACGCTTTTCCGGGGTGTGAATACCCCGTTATCAAATGACATTTACAATCACCTTAAAAGCATCGTACACAATAAAAAGACTAAAATATATCAGTGTGTTTGCAGAGGCACAAAGAAATTTCCAAGAAAAATATTCATGCACCTCTGCAAACAGCACGATTTTTAAAGTCTTTTTTATTGTGTACAATGCTTTTAACCTGATAAAACATTTCACTTTCATAACGTGGGTGTGCTCAACATTATATTCCCTGTGGACTGTTTGGGCTTATTTGTTACATCAATAACGTTTCAGTGCTGCTTTTATTACTAATGAAAGTACTTCCGTAGTAAAACTCAACTCTAACAGGTGAATTTTGGGCAAAGGCAACTGACTGCCTAACCTATAACAACAATACGACAAATAACACCAAATCATCAAGGCAGACAAATACGACGTCGTTCGCATAGTGATAGTACGCTGTTTTTTCTCTCATATCTATTCGACTTTTCTCGTGATGAGGCAAAGTTTAACTTTCAAAGAAAAATGCTACCATCGTACTTTTCATGTTCAGTAACGACAAACTAATGGTTTCTCGTTTTACGATCCGTATGGACATGGAACAGACTATTCATTTTGTACCAGTTAGTAGTTACCGTCTTTTAGAGAAATTTAGCTTATATTTACTGCAACTCAATCTTATTTCTTTTTTTAAGATGGTTCATCACGCTAATACGTATGGAATAATAAAAATAAAGGTATAAACATTTCGTAACTTACCAGTATTCGACGTGAACTAAAACCGGAGGCATCGAATCACTGTCTGAGGTCTCGAATTATTTTGGTTTAGCTATTACGAAATTGAATAATACACAATTTTATGTCAAGTAGCTGACCTTAAATTGAAAACTTAGAATTCTTCTGGCATCTACACAAATTTAGAGTTGAAGTAACTTTGGAGATTAGTAACTAGCACACGCTAATAGTGTTTCACCACAGCTCACATGCCCACAGTCTTACTACTGAAGATTTATAACGATTGTCCAAGTTGATTTTTTTAATGTATTATTTCATTTAAATTGATTAATACAACCTGCAGTAAATAAAGCAACGTGAAATACTATATAAGCAAGCCTTAAAATTATAATTGAGCTTTGTGGAAATTCTAAAACGTAAGGCCAAAAAAAAAAAAGGAAGGCCGGTATCTGGTTGGACTCAGACTTGTCATCGGCAACAGATGACCCAATGCTCCATGCGGTATTGGTGAACTGTACAATGATCCTGATGTGTTTGGCAGGATTAACATGGGGGTAAAAGACGATTCCTCCGTCAGTTCATCCTGACTTTCGTCTGCCTTTCCTGTCTGGCACCCCTGGCTGGGATCTACACTGTGCCAGTAGGGGTCAACGTTGCCATTCCTGTTGTCGCTGGCTCTACGCTTACAACATCGGTTTCAGCACTCCATGTGGAAGCGAGGCTGGTTACTCTACCTGTGAGGGCCAAAGAATTGTTCATTCGTTTGATCATATGTGACTTGGGCCGGGGCATGGTCAGAATGCCTAATGGAGAGAAATTTTTACAGCTACTTTACACTACCTCACAGAGCTTTGGCTCCTCTAAGCATTGGGAGTAGGGGATCTGACTAGATCGTGATTCTCTAAGTGTGTCAGGTGTTGGGTACATTGGATATTGATATGTGCTAACAAAGGTGCAGTTCTGTATAACTCAAGAGCAAGGAATACAGGTGTACTGCAATACATCTTCCACAGCAGCGAATGGTGTGGTGATATTGGTGTTAGAGTTCCAGTATTCAAGCTGTGCTACACTCGTCGGTTGGAGAGTGTGCCGAATGTGATGGTTGCTGAGTTTATGGAATTTCTGTGGCTTTGGACGGCTTTCTTGCAGTGTGGGTGAATGATCTATCTTTCTGGGGTGGTTCAGGAAATTGAACAATGGACATGTACTATTATTTAGCATTAGAAATTACACGACTGTGAAGTCTGCTGTGAAAGTACATGTGAGTTGGGTGCCTTGTCACTTTGGCATGGTGGGTAAAGTGGCGAAAGATTCACAGTCACGTTGGGTCTCACAAGGAGCATTGGTGCAAGTTGCCACTGCTCGTAGTGGTGTCAATATGGTGCTAGGCTTGAGCATGCATTCTGAATGGGAGATATGGTTCCAGGAGGTGAAGGGGCATTGCCTCTTTAGCATTTCCCCTTTGGTGTGACTTCTGGAAGAGCTCGACATGCTGCAGTTACTCTGTCATGGCTGCTCACTGGGCATGTGCAGCTAAATGCTTATCTTTATGGACTAGGGGTGGTCTTATCATCAGTGTGCTACTGTGGAATGGGATCAGTGGATGTGGATCGTTTCGTGATTATGTATCTTATCTACGACTCCCATAGGATCCGACTTGTAGCTGTAAAGCTTCTCAGTTCGTTGGGTTTCTGGTCCCATACTGACTTCTTCACTCTGTGTGCATTACTGAAATTTCTTGGTTTTGTGATGTAACTGGACATGTAGGTGATTGCATATTGTAGCTATTGTAGTTGCTTTGACGTAGTGTAGTAATGTTATTACGCGTAATTATTGGAGACAGTTTAGTATCTCCAAAACTCAGCAAACTCAACAGAACGCACCAAACGCAGAAGAGTCAGACTTTGTACGTGACTTATGGATTTGTGGAGTCATCAGACTCATCAGCCAACAGTGGTTATGGATTTGCTGAGGAGCACCAGCAGAGGTGATAGGGATCACATTACGTGTGCTTTATGGTCGTTACTTATGTAACACCACTTGATGACATTTACACACTGTAAAGTGATAGCTGAAGTGTTATGTCATTTAGCATAATCGACCAAGGTAGCTCATTGTCTTGTGCATATATCACCACTCTACTCTAAACGTACTCACATGTGTAACGGATTTGTGACTCTCAGTTTCTTTATGCTGTAAAGTGCTATTTCTGTCAATTTTTTGCATTATTGCCTCAATGATGATGTTGGATACTTGAGACTTGAATTGCCACCTCAGTGACCCAACCGCGCATGAGCAAGCGCGGTCCTCCCTATATAAGTGCGGCGGCTACGAGGGCTCGCCATCTCTTTGTCTCAAACTGCCGTCTCAGTCGGCTGCTCGTTCTGTTGGTGCTTACGTTTCTTCTTCGGATGTCGTCTCCTTCGCTGGCCCCTGAAAACATCGTGGCTACCTTCCCAGGCTTTCCTGGGACTGATCCACCGTCCGATTGGGCTTACGCCCTCGGTCGTTTCCCTGCTGTGTCTCCCTTTGCTGGATCTGAAGACACCGTGGCTCCCTTCCCGTGATTCTCCGGGTCCGCCCCACCTTCCGATTGGCCTGTTCCTTCGGTTGTTCCTGAAGTATTACGTTTGGAGAATTTCGACGCCTTAAACCCAATGGCCTCTTGGACCAAACACATCGTGGCTCGGATCCGCTCCGCCTTCCGTTCAGGCTTACGCCTTTCGGTGGCGTTCTGCACCGTTTCCCTTCGTTGGACCTTACGCTTCAAGTCCATTCGGTTGCCGCTTACGAAGGACTCCCTCCCTTACTGCCGAAGTCATCGCGGCCCCCGTCCCGTGTTTTCTCGGGGCCGCTCCACCTTCCAACTGGACTTACGCCTTTCGGTTGCTCTACGACATCGTTCCCTTCGCTGGATCTTACGTCCCAGGTCTTTCGGTTGCCCCTTGCACAGGTTTCCCTCCCTTACCGCCGAAGTCACCATGGACCCTGTCCCGTGCTCCCGGGACCCTCCCTCCTTCCGACTAGGCTTACGCCTTTCGGTCGCTCACTGACAAAGTGTCCCTTCGTTGGATCTTACGCCCAAGCCTTTTGGTTGTCCCTTACGAAGGGCTCCCACTCTTGCCGTCGAAGTCATCGTCGCTCCCGTCCCGTGCTTTCCCGGGACTGACCCACATTCCGTTCTGGCTTGTGCCTTGCGGTCGTTCTAAAGAAGTTTTCCTTCGGTTGATCTAATTGAGACTTCTCTTCCTTTCACATACACGTCGGGCCCCCTGCCGGCGTTTTTTCCCGAGACCTTCTCGCCGCCCGCCTCAGTTGACGCTTTTCAGTAACATTCCCTTCGTCTGGCCTTCACGTATTGGGCCCTTCGATTGCACCAGGACAAGAACACCCGTGCCACCGCCGTCGAAATGGCCCCGTCCCGGGTTCACCCGGAACCGCCCCACCCTCAAATTCGGCTTACGCCTTTCGGGCGTTCCTTGGATGGATTGACCTTCGTTGGATCCCTGGACCTGAGCCCTTCGGTTGTTACCTGCCCGGCTGCTCCTCTCTCACACCAGACACAAAGTGACCGAGGCCTTTCAGCAGTTCCCGAGGCTTTTCATTCCCTTCGTTGGCCCCCTTCGTCTGGCGCCCTTCAGTCGCTCCTGAACAGGATCCCGTCCTTCGTTTTGTTGAAGAACACCGTGGCTCTCCCAGGACCCTTCCGCTTCGGCTTACGCCTTTTGGTCGCTTTAGTCCCATCACACCTTCATTGGCCTGCCGGGCCCCTCTTTCGTTCCCTGTTGCGACTCCCGAACCTCGCTGCATCAAAAACAACCGAATTCCTTCCCGTAGCCCACCGGCATCGCCCCACTTTCCGATTAGGCCTCCGCCTTTCGATCGTTGTTGAGCAGTCTTCCCTTCGTTGGATCCCTTCACTACGTAGCTCCTTTAGACTTCCAAGACAGACCCACCTTCTGGCGCGTCTTACGCTTTTTACACATTCCCGTTGGATCTTCCCTTCAACGGATCCGGAAACATCACGGCTCTCTTCCCGTGATTCCCCAGGACTGATCCACCTTCCGTTCGGGCTTGCAACCCTCGGTCGTTCCTTTCGGTTCTCTTCAGCCAGATTCCCCTCTCCCTTCATCAAGCCTTCGTCATGTCCTTCGTTGCAACTAAGGTAACGGGGCTCCTTCGCCGTGGTTTTCCGTGCCCGGCCCCTCTCCCATTCACTTGACGTCTTCCAGTTAACGGGAACCTTGCCGTCAAGCCAGGATTCCACTCGGAGACGGTTCCCCCACGTCGTTGATCTGTTTCTTCCAGAACACCATAACCTCCCGACACAAAAAAAGGGGGGGGGGGGGCTGGCCTCCGACCAGCCAACTGTCTTTCATTCACTCTGAAGATCTTCGTTCATTCCGTGGTCCTGCCTTCGGCTTTTCACCAAAGCATTTCTTCCAGAGATCGGTCACGTTCCCTTCGTTTAACCGAAATCAACGGAGCTCCAACCCGCTGGACTCCCCTGACATCCCTCCTTTCGTTGGCCTGCCCTTCCTTATCAAGCTCGAAGGACACTGTCATAGAACAGGACTGGCCACCCTTCCATGGGATCCCCGCCCTTCGTTCGCCCACAATCTCCCTTCTTTTTCCCTTCAGGACCTACACGAAGCACCACACGGCCTCTACCAGATGCATTCGAACACAAAAAAAGAAAAAAGGGGGCATTAACTGCCTTAACGCCTTGATCTTTCCTTCAACGGGAGCCGAAAACTTTCTTACTTGTAGTCTCACGCCTCACGAGTTAATCGCCCGACCTCCGTTCGCCTTAAACCTTTCTCGACTGGCCGCTGCGCGCATTGGCGCTCCCTTCGGATTGGCCTTCCGCCTTTCACTTCCGGCCTCTTCCCGCTTTTCTTCACGATTTTTTCAGCTGGCTCACGCCGATACTAGTTAGCGCCCCACATCACCGTGCCACTCCGGAAATCATCATGGTGAAGACTCTAGTGCCGCTATTACCCAAAGACAAAGTAGATGTCTACTTTGGACGTGTTCCTGTAGTGAGTGACCCTGGAAAGTGCCATTGTGCATGATTCTTGAACCCGAAAAGACTGGATCCGCATAAATCGGTATGCCAGTACCACAGACTGTGTGTGTACTATGAAAAGCCTTGTCCAATTTGTGTCACCATCGCCCACATGTTATGGAGGGAAATAGCGTCCCGACAACTACAATCCGCCACACGCAAAAGACAGGCTAACAATCAGAAATCTGCGATAAAACGCCTCCACACGGAATCTCTTTCATCGCCCCTCCCGGTTTCTCAAACTCCACCAAAAGTACCCCCTACTCCGGGCAAGGGAAATCCTCCATCAGCCACTTTCACACCATTGTCGCAACAATCTTGGATAAATTCGTCGATAACGTCCGAAACGGCTACGAGCACCGTCTCCATCTCTTCTGATTTGCATCAAGACACTCCGAACTCTCAAGGAGATCCGGCTATCATCAATGATCCATCGCCATCTCCAATAACCAGAGATAATACCGACAGCCCTACAATCGAAGGTGTTGTAGTTCCTGCAACCCACGTCTCCCCACGCCCAGGTAATTCGGATGACGAATCACCTCTCCACCTGGTCACCTCTCTAACAAGAGAGTCTAGCCCCCCACTACAGGTTATCGTGCCACCTGTTCCAGTCCTTCAAGATCCATCTCCACTCTACGGTCTTGATGACGAAGAAATCGTCGAGGTAGACTCCGACAAGATTATCTTAACTTTACGCCACAAACTTCGTTTGAATGATTGAGCTAAACAACAATTTGAAAAGAACGCCAAAAAAGTCAAGCGGTTCCTGTTGCAGTTACAAGACTCCTTCTTCCAACAACACAGTACAATCTGTAGACTAAAAAAGGAAATTAAATCCCTGTGTTCGCAAATTACCGTCCAACAATTGTCAGATTACATGCTAGAAGATCCTATACCGCCACCACACACGGTTCTTAATCCTCCAACGATTCTACTGCCATGGGTGCCATGATTACGGAAACCAAACACCGCTCACATCCAACCCATTTTCTTCACACTGCTCTTCAGGAAGCTCTTTGCAACCCATGCTTATTCCTTCCCATCCTGTTATCATCTTTGACTGCATTCAACAACCACCTCATGTTCCTGATTCCATCTTTCATCTTCAGCAGGAACACATTTCACAAGCATGGAATTCCATTAAATCAAAATCGATCACGCATAATCTTCAAACGTATTCATTATGGCAGTACGACAACTCAAGCTCATCCAAGCCCGTTTTCCACGACATGGTTGCTCTTTCAGATACTCCGACCGCGGACATTCCATGTTCCCCATGCAGGGCCAAAGCCAGACAATACTGCATGGAGCTACGATCACACCCTACTCCCTCCAACTAGGAAGGGGACTACTAGCCGGCCACACCTACTCATGTAACACTCTCTCGGAACCACACCAAAGTTAAAAAAAAAAACAGGAAGAAAAACTTCTAACTTTTCGATGAATTTTCTTAAAGCCTCCTCTCCACTTCGAGCAAAGACGTTTAAAAAAAATGTGAATGGAAGATAGACACAACGAATCCATTGGCCGGTTAGACAACTACATACATGGATTCCTTAAAAAAAAAAACTTTAAAAAAAAAAAAAAGATTAGAAGATGATGAAGTGGAAACACAAGATCCCCTCATTTCCGTTCCTGCTCACAACTCTGACAACCAAACCCCCATTTCAATGGGACTCGCACAGAATTCAAGGTAATGTCACCGCCTTCATCCATTCTTCCCTTATTTTTAACCTTTCTTACGTAAAACAGGGAAAACAAAGACGAAGGGTTTCAATCTCTGAGGGATGCCCCCACCACAACCCCAGAGAACTCCATCAGGTGACAAACCACCTCAGAACCTCAGGGAACTCGCTCAAAGGTGCCCCGCCATTGACGAGGTCGGCCTGTCAATGCAAAAAAATTGACAGGTATAGCACTTTACAGCATAAAGAAAGAACATTTTGCCGGCCCCCAGATAGGCCGGCTAAAAATAGTTTCTTTTGCTGTTAAAAGTGCTATACCTTAGGCCCCTCCCTGCCTCCCACCTCAGAGCACCTTTTGACTACAATGAGAGACAAAGAGATGGCGAGCCCTCGTAGTCGCCGCTCTTATATGGGGAGGACAGCGCATGCGCGGTTGGGTCACTGAGGTGGCAATTAAGTCTCAAGTATCCAACTGCATCATTGAGGCAATAATGCAAAAAATTGACAGGTATAGCACTTTTAACAGCAAAAGAAACCATTTTTAGCCGGCCAGGCTGGGGGCCAGCAAAATGTTCTCTTTAGTTCATTTCAGTCATCAGATTACCAACCGCACCAACCAATTTGGGTGTAAGTATTCTCAACCTAAACTGTGCCACACTGGGTGCTGTTCTAATCACTCGTGTTATGTCTCTTGCATCGCACGTTGCACCCCTTACAGTTTGTCTGTGAAGGACTGAGGAATTAAAAAAAAATTTCTACCTATTTCAAATTAAAAAAAAAACCTTCAGCCCTTAACCCCCACTGGGGGTCCACCCCATAAATCTGTGCCACCCCTCCCTCCTCCCGACACACACACACCCTAAGGGTGGGGGCAAACTGTTTCCAGTCCAACCCAGATTTTATCTGAAGATGAAATGGGCATTTATCTAATCAAAGTTTACTGATACGGAATTGAAACTAGAAACCGGTGACCATTATAATAGAAGATGGGCCCATAACAATTTTTAAAAATTTATGTTTCTATTTAATGCATATTTCTTTTCTTGAGCATTGTATATTAGCCGTGCCTCCCAGGAATGATGCTGCAGTGGTGTACATACGATCCATGTGGGATGCGGATCTGATATCCATTCTATGGTTGTTTTCCAATTTCAAAGTTCTTGTTTAAAATCTGAAGATTCTTGGGAATGCATAGATTCGTTCCATAATCCAGTGGAGCGGCATTGGAAACAAATTTTGTCTCCAGGAAGAGAGCAAATTAAGCAGCACAGGTGGCCTTCTCAAGCATGCAGATGAAAAATGCCTCTGATCATTTTGAGAATAAGGGAGGGGGCACAGCTCTATCAAGTTCAAGGGACCAGTGGTGGAACAAGTCGGCTTCGGGCCCGTGTGCAAGTTAACCAAAAGTTAACCAAATAAACCAAAATCTGCAATTCTGCATTCTAATGCTGTACTTTGCAGAGGCCCTGATGGTCCGTCCCTGCAAGGGACGAGCTCCAGACCCCCACAGAAGTCCACCATGATGCAGAAATGTATGTACAACAAGTAATGATTGAGGCAATTGATTCTTAACAGGGATATTCCTGCTCTTATAAGCAAAAGGAATATTTTTCCAAATGCACGTGTTCAAGGAGCCATTGATGGGGCTGGACACAAATAAAAATCATCAGGTAAGTTCTCAAAATAAACAGATTTTATAACCTCCGTTGTTATACATAGACTGACTCCTTTATCAGCAGAATCCACGCACTTAGAAGCTTTGTCATTGGTATCTTCTGCGTCAGCAGATGAAAATGAAATTTTAAAGCTAAATTAGTTTTTACTTATCCTAAAACGCTCGCCTGTATTTTTAGCTCCGTACTTTGAAATATGCTTCCTTTTCCAAAAGAGTCGAATTAATTACTAGTTCGGTCAACAGCGTGCACCTACAACTGAACGGCCCGACACCATTGTTTGGTGACACTTCCATCCAGCATTGTTACTCACTTTTCACTCAGTACACCTACACTTGGTCAGTACACCTACACTTGGTTGGAAGTCGGAGGGTGGAAGGAAAACAATGTGAGTAATTCAAAAACTCTCACCTTATTTTAGCTAACTTTATCTAAAAGGAAGTGGGTCAAGCCAAATCATGGAGGCCAGGCAGAAAGAAATTGTCTCTCTAAAGAAGAACTTCAAGCTTTTGAAAAAGAAAACTGATACATCAGTTTCGTACATACCCCTGAACGGTGTTACTGTTCCTGCCGTAATACAGGGTCCTAAGGAGTTGAGGCTTTATAGGTCTCTGTAATAAAGGCTGGTAAAAAGTTCATTTGTGTTGCAAGGTCCAAGCTACCTAAATTTCTGGTAGTGGAGTTTTTGCTGCCAATGTCCATGATGATGATAATGTTCTTAGGTCATTAGCCCTAATATGACTTGGCAGGTGTAAACATTCTACTGTCGAGTCTACTGACGATTCGCATCGTCAAATATGTAAAGCAATTTTTTGCATACGTTAGAGGGCATGTAACAGCACCTTGATCCAACGAGGCTACAGGCAAAAAAAAGAGAAGTTCTGACATCTGCAGCAACATCCGATCCAGACTGTTCTTCTTGTGGGATTAGACAACCCAATGCTGAAATGATCATAGATTTTGGTGAATCATCAGGATGCTGTGCCGTGGCACAAAACTGAAGACCAATCTATAACAAAATGCAAACAGCCACCTGTAAAAACACTACTAGCTCACTCTGTCCAGAGGCTGTTGCCATAGCCACCAAAAACAGAGTTTTCTGCCAACAAATTAAAAATTGAAGCGACCCAAGAATACAGAATTAGTGACTAAACGACATCCTTTAATTGCTGTGACTGACAATCCCAGACCAAAAAAGACTTTCTGCAAACAGAACAACAGTGGAATTTACTGGATCACAGTGTTCTGAGGCACGCATCAAACTACTTCATCCACTTGATCTGACAGAATTTAATGGGCGATGTTCTGTGGCATTGTAAGAGGCAATGAGAAACCTGCCCTCAACATTACCATTGTACAGTTTTCACGCGTGAAGATATAAGTTAACTGGATTTTGGTGCCAAGTCTTCCCACTGTAAAAATAAATAAAAATAAAATAAAAATTAAATAAAATATAAATAAAATAAGTAAAATACTGATGAAAAGTTTCTTTGGCCAGTGGCACGGCAAAAGACGAAGCCTTCCTAACATATCCTTCAGAACATTTTTGCTGTTTGTAATTATGCGTCTTAATAGCACAAAACAGAATTGGCGACCATTCGCAGATCCCAATTCAAGGCATTTGATAGTCCAAGATTGCTTGATCAATAACAGGCTTTTTTGCAAAATCATAATTGATCTTTATTTTTCTCGGTCTGCAAATAGTAGAGTAAAGCAGCTGTTGATGCCAACGAATGAAACCTTGCCAATGAATTCACCTTGCTAATGGAATAGTACTTTCGTCAAGCCTTGCTTGCATCATTCTACAAGCAAGGTGAAATTGCTACAATAGAAGATTAATAAATTAACACCCCTTGTAGTAGTTGTATGCTAGTAATCGGAAAACCGTGCCGCAACAAGGAGATGTGTAAAGACTGCAAGGCCCAGGAAGCAGGGGGGCCCAAAATTCATGAATCAGGGGCTCCAAAAGGGGTAAAATTCACTAATGTTAAGAGGGGTTGGGAGCTACTTTACCCAAAAATTGTTTACTTGTTAAGGAGGGGCCCCTCATTGGAAGAATATAGTTGCGGCATTGACGGAAGCCTCTTGTTTGAGCTACAGCACGTCAAATTTTGTTTGTCTGAATAATAGCTAATAGTAACTACTAAGTTATCGCTGGGTGAAAAGGGAAAATTTTGCGAAGAAATACCTAGGAGCTAAATCGACATGAGTGCAAGAGCGACAAAGAGCAAGAGCAATATTTTCAATGAAAATAAAGGTAGGCAATATTTTTCTGAACTCAGCTTTCAGAGGTCTTAAGAATGGGTGCAAAAAAACTAGTAATAACCGGTCCATATTGAACTCGTATCCTCAAATAACCTTTGTTTTAATGGTTTTTCTTCATAATTTTATCTACCTAAATGGCATTAAAAAAAAGGGCGGGGAGTGCTCCAATGTACGATCACCCATTCGGCCAAGCCCATAGGCAGGCCCCCACCAAGCCTCACGATTGGGGGGTGGGGAGGGTAACAGGATGAACGAACAGCATTATCACGTTGAAGTAATTCGCAAATCAGGTTTTACACAGCGTACGAGTAAGATTGATCGAAAAGCATGCGACAGTTTAATCAATGATAGCACACTTATTGAATATAACAATAGACAATAAAAGGCAACGTATATGAGCAACTCGCCACGTTAACCTGTGTGCTGGCCACTGACAGCAGGAGGAAATTTTATCAGGAGGAAATAAATAAAGCATACGTAGTATTTCCTCTTGGTATTACACAATCTAATATAGCCGTTCACCCTCCCTCACCAGCTTTCTTCTTAAGAGTTTACTTGTTACGCTTAAACTCTGCGTCACGGTGGTAAATTTTTGTCGGTACCATTGCTATTGGTCACCGAAGGTTAGTAATCCCCCTCCCGGTAGTCCTTAAGTTACAACACAAACTTTGCTTCGTTGAGAAGCTGTGCTATTTTCTGAAAGCTAACTCTTGGTGCTAACTAAATGATAGTGCAAGCTTATAGTATTTGTATTTCGTTGTGTAAAAGATCGAATAAAGACACTATAGCTAAAAATGAGTTTTGTGCAAATTTAGAGTTAATTTTTATTAATTTAATTACCTGATCATGTCACTTGTGACGCTCAGTAGCAATCGAGTAATGTATCTGTTTTATAACTTTTGATAATTACTCTCATATGCACAAGTACCATAGATCAGCTAACTACTACAGATGACGACAAATACTGCCACATTACCAAAATCAAATAATTTTCTTTCATAAACAACTGACAAACACATGGATAGAAAATTGAGTACATTAGACATTTTGTGATTTTGTCGTAAATTTTGAGAATTATTACACGAGTGCTTGCTATTTACAAACAAAATTCAAGAAAAGGTGAAAAAACTTTACCTTTACGTACAATAGTATAATCAGCACTTTAGGTTGGACCCTGGTAATTCAAATATTTCCCATATAAGAAATGGAGTCACCGTGAAATTTCTGTAAAACCGTCAGAACTATGTAGGCAATGATTTGGATTGACAGTTACTTTTGAAAATTTGGCTCCATAAGTTATCTGAAGTTGTTACATTCCAGTTAGTTTTCCAAAGTTGTTATATTCAAGGTAGTTTTGCGCCAATTTCACAATCTCGTTTCGATCGCTCCAAAAAAAAACGTGGTAATTTCTGCATAAATTATACAACATAACCGTCCTATAGCATTTGGTGGTCAGAAATCAGGAATTCACGTTACCAGCTGTTGTTGAAATACTTAGGAGACACCGTTTTCTAGATGGGACACCCCAACTTCATTGACATTAACTGACAACATAAAATCAGCAAAAAATATGCGACTGGCAAGTATGCTTCAATACACAGTAACGTTCTTTCAACACAGTAATTTCTAAATTAGGATAAAAGAAAGGGTTATCTACAGCAAAACGTGACTTCTGCCACTTCCTACTTCTAATTTCAACTTCCAGAGCAGTACACCTTGATGGTAATTATGCTAATGAAACATTTCAAAATATCTTGGCACGAATGGACTATATTCCTACGATGGAGAAACAGGGAGCGTAATCTAAAATACCACTAAAGAAATATTGCTTTCGCTGATTCATCAGTTTCTGCCGGTCTTAAATTCACGTCGTAAAAGTTACTGGTTACAATTTGGTAACAATATTGAGAATTATGTCATGTAGATACAATTTTAGCAGCAGATACAGCATTTCTCTTTGCGTTCGGGTGGCGGCGGCTCTATTTCTGATTCTGTTTGTGGTGACATGGCTGCCCTTACTAGGGGAGCAATCTGAAAACAAAAAAATTCGATAAGCCTAAAACCGAGTAGCCTAATAAACTTCATCCTTTGCCTTTATTAAGTCTTACCTGAATTGCTCTAGGAAACTTTCCCGTTTTTAATTTGGAATATACCAATTTGTCATTCAAGTAAACTTCGAAGGCACCTGGAGGCGTTTACAGAAATAAAAGAAAGGAAAAAATAAGAAGAACTTAGTATTTCTGACTTATTGTATACACTAAGGCAAGATAGACTGATTCGAAACCTAACTAGAGAAGGCGTCTTTTTCTTACGGTTGTATTTCTTTCTTATGGGAATTTCTTTCCAGACACTTTTACCTAAACTCACCGTCATAGTACGTTGGAGAACCCGAAATTCGAGTGCCAGGGACTTGCATTTTTAGATCGTGAGCAAACTCCAAGAATCTGCTCACATATCCTCATCCTCGGCTAAAAAAAAATGTGAAAAAAAGTACTATGGTATTACTCAGAGAATGGTAGCGGTTTTGAAGGTAGGAGGACTTCATTTTAAGAACTTTTACCAGATCTACAGATGAGAATGGTTACAGCAAAGTAATAAACAAAAGAATTCTACTGTTTTAGTTACCAGGCATACAAATTAAAAGATAAAGCCTTCAGGACATTCAACTTGTCCATGGTCTAAGAGTAGACTACTAACTCTTCTAAAATAAAACAAACAACTTATTCGGACAACGAAAACAGACAGAGGGCTGTATCCTTGATTCCTGTATCCCCTATAAATTCTTGCTGTATGTATAGCTATACCACATTCAACATGGATTTAAAGACACCCGCGATTGTCTGGAGAAGGGTATACTTAGTCCCGTTACACATTCAATTTTAAGTTATTCGACTGGCTAATGAAACTATTCGGCAGATTTTCGACAAACCGATTTGACTTCTCCGATTATTTTTTCGCCCATTATCGGTGTTAAGTCAATTTTGGTGGCTATTGGCTTACCCAAACGACACTAATTTAGGCATTTCCTGCACTAAAATACGAGAAAAAAGCTTTGTTATAAGGTAAAGCGTTTATTATTTACTAGCTGAAGCCCTTGCAATGCACGGGTGGTGTTAGATTCACGCATAGGCGGGGGTCCATGCAGGGGGGGGGGACGAGGGGGACCGTCCCCCCACGTTTTCGAACTGAGGGGTTCGTCCCCCTCCAAGAATTAGGATGCAAAGCTATAAATGAGCATCTATTTATCATGCTTACAACGTCGAGTTTGAAACAAGAAAATGTACTTTCGTTTTCCCCAATTCATCAAATCTTTTCATCAAGTCTTATGAGTCATCAGTTCCTAATACAGGGGAGTAATGAAGTTAAGAATTTAAGTTGCAAGGCCAAGTCACAAAGATGACGGATTGGATTTATGGTAAAAAAAATGAACATCACACTAACAATTGAAGCATATAAATTTCGTTATTAGTTGCTTTATAAATCTAAACTTTATTTACTGTCTATTAATTCGAACTACTTTCCGACTGTGTTTGTGTCTACTCGGTGTGTAGTGCTTGTGAGGCTTTTTTCCACTTCCGCCGATGTAGTGAAAATGTAATTTAGTGCGGAACTAGTCAAAACAGGGAAGAGCACAGAGCTAAACGAAAGCATGGGTAGATAGGCAAACCTATCTACCCATGACGAAAGATAAAGTAGTGTCCGATTTCAAATTACTTTGATTGTCAATGAAACGCCAACTGAAGTCGTCTGGTGGTTAGTTTGTTCTTGCTATGGTTATAGCCGAAACGTCAGATAAATTTGTACAGAACAAAACTTGTTAAGGTTTCATTCCAAATTTTCTTCAGTTGAAGTCTATACCAATTAATTCCATAAAAACCGAGCAAAGAATCAAAAGTGAAGACTAAGTTGCCGGTTTGATTTGCTAGAAGCTCTTTTCCTCTTTTTCAGTTCTCAGTTAATTCTCAGTTCATCCATGAACGTCAGCTAAATCTTCCACCATTTGAAAAGTAAGCAACAATACTTTTCAAACCTAAATTTTCAGTGTTAGCTAGCGTTAACTTAATAATATTAAAAAAAAAAATTAATTCATCAGGGAATTAAATTTGTAAATAAAATGTATAAAAAAAAACGGAACTTTGGTAACAATTAGGTTTTTACGACCTGTCATGCTAAAGAATTTTTACGAAAAGCATCCGAAATATACTAAACAATGCATTGAAAACGTGTCTCGGAAAGCCGAAAATAGGTTCTCAAATAGCGTAAAATGCTTCAGCTTCCGGGCTCTGCCCCGGAGCCCGCTGGGGGAGCTTACTGCGCTCCCCCTGACCCCCTAGCTGGATTCGCCGGGCTTCTGCTAAAGTAGCACATATCTTAACAGTAATTTTTATTTTTCCCCCCCCCCCCCACCCACGGAGTTGGTTGTTGCAACTACTATGTTCCCCCTACAACTTTAGAAAAATCGACGCCCTTGGATTCACGCACGGTTTGTGACACTGGTTAGGTACGGTAGCTCACGTGTATGCCCAGGTTCGAACTAATCGAACTAAATTAGGTATTAGGAAATAAATTAAAATCGATACAGTTCCGTTAACAGTACATTTTAGTTAACTAAAGCTATCTTGCATTACATACCTGAAGCAGCAGTGACCGTCGGAGACGACATTTTGTAGTTTGTAGTACCCGCAAACTGCGCATGGCCAACCAGGATTGAAACTGCGGAGAGATGCACGGAATTTTAATCTCAGTTGGTCATTACGCTGTGGTTATTGGTGGTTGCATAGAAGAAATCATAGATGGCGCAGTCTGCTTCCCTGTCGAGCGAGGAAGGCAGCCTCAATCTCAGTTGACCATTGCGCTGCAGAAATGGTGATCGCGTAAATGAATCATAGATGGCACATTGTGTCCGTGGGTCATGAGAGTCGTGCCGGAAGTGAATGTGAACTCTTGACTATTAACCCAAATCGAAGCGATACACCTGTGTCTTTGTAAAAATACACCTAAAAAGCTGAGACAACTGAGAGTGGAGTGAGAAGGACCTTCGAAAATCACCCAATCGAACTCGTAAATCTGGAGACAGAAGGCCCATAAGCAAATGGTTTCCGATGTCGGCAATAGATGGCGAGGTCTATCGGAACTGACCGTAAACCCTCGACTGTTAACTGTTGTTAGTGTTAACCTAATACCTAAATCCAACCAACACAATAACCGTATGAGCCTGAACGAATTTTTAACGAAGCAACTACTTTCACGGTTGTGTGAGTGGACTGGAAGGACCGGAAGGTACACCGATGTACGGCAGTTTCGCCCATGTACCTAGTAACCAGTTTGACAATTTAACTGCTGTTAAAGTGTTAACCCAATACCTAAATTCAACCAATACACCAACCTTTAACATAGCATCTACTTTCAGGGTAACGTTACAGTTTTTATTATTACTGCTTTTCGGGGGTTCTGTTAGTGTACCGGAAGTTGCACTGATGTACGGAAGTTGGTGAACCGGAAGCCGATTTAGCGATCTTATACTATAATGTTTGGCGGCGGCTGATTAAGAGCTAGCCGAACAAAAATTAGGCAAATATTCAGC
Source organism: Lithobius niger (assembly GCA_023313725.1). Classification (NCBI taxonomy): domain Eukaryota; kingdom Metazoa; phylum Arthropoda; class Chilopoda; order Lithobiomorpha; family Lithobiidae; genus Lithobius; species Lithobius niger. The sequence goes on from JAHWFP010255405.1 coordinate 108,118, forward strand.
TTACTAGTTTCCGGCAGCGGACGAGGGGGCTAGGTATGCTGTTCGTGTGCGTGCTTATACCAGTATGTATAAGCTATACCCTCTGCATAACACATGCCAGTTTAGCTGGTACCACATGTGCAAGTAAAATACTTTATTGGGCAGCATGAATTGAAAATGACAAACGACGGCTCCCCCCATCCCCCTCCTCTGAACTCCCTGTACCCCTCCCCTACATTCCCCCATTGTGTGGTCAGATTTTTCTGCCTGCAACATCTCCGTACCCCCTGCCTCCCCCCCCCCCCCCGTCCCCCCCCCCTCTCCCCCCCCCCCGGTCTGAATACCCTCCATCCCTGCTCCTGCTGCCAAGAATGAACCTGCTCGCCCTCTTTCGTTGATGAGTTTGGTGTGTGCATCTCATCCCAACCTAAGAGTATTATATATACAGGGTAGGGTGTCCCAAAAGTCCGAGAACACCCTCACGTCAACAGATGGCACTACAGGGTGGGGTACTTGATTGTACGACGGAATGGCGAGGCCAGTGACTTGGCAACCTGCTCCGTATTATATATGTAGATAATAATATAGATATAGATGTCCCAGAAGTCCCGTCCACCCAAAATAAAGGGCTATATACTGGATATGAGTTGGTAATAACAACGTACTCATATAGGAAATCACCTATGGTGAATCCGATGATGGTTCCCAAACTGACCTTGGAGGTCGTCTTCAAGGTCATCCAAAATTGATCTCCTTAACTATTCAAGATACGGATATAAAGTAAATTAGAAAGTTGTTTGGGATTATAACACAAGGCCAACAAAGAAAACAGAATTGATATTGCGCCGTAAACTCGGAAAATAGGGGCAAAACAACTTGGACCCTGCGAGGGAGCCAACAAAAAGGCAGCGATAAGTCTGGAAAGTGATCAAATACAGTTATTTCATAGCCTTAATTAGGTTTAAAGATGTTTTGAAGCAAAGATTATGTAGAAAACAATCCACCCAGTAAGCATGTAACGAAATGTAGCTGAAAATGGATATCTAGAAGGTGCACCATAACCAGAGCACCAATCCATAAGCAGGAAAATACATTGTACATTCTTCACTAATGAATAAAAGTTTCCTTCATTACGTTAAGGTGATGCAGAACAAATTTAAACAGATAAAGCAAATTAACAGAAAATATTCCCAAAACCCATGTTTTAGCCGTAGCGGTTGATTAATTATGGTTCTGCACTTAGTTGTGCACCTTACCGATAGCCACTCGGAGCAGAGCGGAGCAGTACCCAAAGTTTTAAGATTTTTCATTATATTTTTAATTTGCACGAGCGGTTTCTTTGATCCTTTAAAAGAAAGCTATTTAGAGTGTTCCCAAACCTGCTTTTTGGAGGTACCAAACTTCAATAAGTGGGGGTTGGAGGGGGAGCACGCCCACGGCTCCCCCTCCCCCATGCGCTTTCGCCCCTGCTTTTATACAATTACCGAAATCAGGCACATAATTTCCTTTATAGTCGATCATTAGTGCTTCAGTACACAATCACATGATGATGCAACAAGTGATTGCTTATCGCTGCCCCTTGGTTGGCTCCCCAGCAGTATCCAAGTTGTCCTGCCCATATCTTCTGTATTTGTGGCGCGATTTCAGTTCTGTTTCATTTGTTGAATTTGTGGTATCATCCCAAACAACTTTCTAATTTACTTAATGCTCGTATCTTGAATAGTTTAGGAGATAAATTTTCGATGACCTTGAAGAATACCTCCAAAGGCAGTTTGGGAACTATCATCGGATTCGCCATAGGTGATTTCCTATATGAGTACGTATATTTTGGGTGGACGGGACTTCTGAGACATACTGTATATATAGATTATGATTCTCAAAGTACGACCTTTCTTTGACCAGCAGGGAAACCACATGTCGGGGAAACATCACAAAGACGTGATATGATGTGACATTCGTTAGGACGCAACTCCGCAGCTATCAGTGATAGTAGGACAAAGTTTATACCATATTTTAGCAATAAAAAAAAAAACGTGTAAATGACGTCTTTTTGACATCATAAAAATTTTACCCAATAATTAGCGTGTGGCACTCGATGTATTCGGGTTTAGGAGGAAAAAGTACTGGAGGAAACGTCAAAAAAATTCATAAATGAAAAAAAAAAACAAGGTTAAGTGGACTCACTAGTGGTGATTAGAGGTCGACCGAATTTCGGTTTCGATTTTGGTTTCGGCACCGAAACTGGCAAATATTTGGTTTCGGTGTCGGTTCTGGTTTCAGCCATGAAGTTGTAGCTCAGTTTCGGTTTCTGCCGAAACTGGTTTGACTTATTTCGGTTACGGTTTCGGTTTCGGCCGAATCCTATGCTGCAGTTTCGGTGAAGCCGAAACCCAGTTCCACTTCCTAGCAGTAGCCAGTTTCCGTAGACTAACTAGGCTACATCCTAGGAATGCACAGGGGGCACCATCACACATCCTTCTTTCATCTGTCATTCCCACGCTTATCAATAATAAAAACAATTCCTTTCAATCCAAATTCAAACATATTTATCGCTTCATTGCACTAGACGTAATTTACGCTTTTATTTCTGTTTACGCTTTCAAGTAAAGCTTATACTTATTGAATGAAGCCCTTTTCCAGTGATCTGCACTTTCCTCACCGACACGAATTAATGGTTATTAAAGGTAAAACAAGACTTTTAACCCCAAAAAAAATGCAAACGAAAGATTTGAAGTCTTTCCCCAATGACAGTTTTTTTTAAATACTGAAACTTTTTTTTTTGGGGGGGGGGGAGTGGGGGGAGTTTGGTGGACGCATGTTGATTTGCTCAGCGTAGGGCGGGAAATGAGTAAACCGGGCTGTGCCTTCCAATCTAGACTATGTCTGCGAAAAATCACACACTCATGATTTTTTTATTTTGTCCTTGCTTTTGTCTAATTATTAAAACTGATATTGTTCAGGTTAGTTTCTGGTTCCGGTTTCGGTAGAGGTTTCGGTTTCGGCCGAAACCGAATTGCCAGATTCGGCAATGAATTCGGTTTCGGCCGAAATTAAATAACTGCTTTCGGTAGTAGTTTCGGTTTCGGCCGAAAGTGAAAAACTTGGTTTCGGTCGACCACTAGTGGTGATTACGTGTTAATTGACTTTATTGCTGAGCTGTTGTTGTAGTTAGATTGGGTTGGGTTGTGTTAGGTTAGGTGAATTAACTCGTATTAAACGGGTTTTTTTTCTGTACGTAGCTAGGCTGCATAGCTTACTATTTAGCGAGTTTTGCTGAACGATTGACGAAAAAAAAATGATGCATGCCCGACAAAGCAATTCAGGGATGTGTGCATCCCATTATCAAGTTAAATTTAAAATTAGCACAAAATCATCAACCACTTAAAATTAGCACAAAATCATCAAACACAATATAAACACTTAAAAAATATCAATCTGTTTGCAGAGGGCACAAGATAATTTTGAAGAAAAAATATCACGCTGTATGCCTCTGCAAACAGTACGATATATTTTAAGAGTTTTTATTGTGTAGATGCTTTTAAGCCGATTTTAAATTTCACTTCATAACAGGATGAGCTCAACATTGTGGTACTATTCTATTTCCTGCGGGCAGTTTCGGCTTATGTGTTACTTGAAATTACGTTTCAGTGCTTGCTCTTATTAATAATGAAAGTTACTCCATAGTGAAACTCGTACTCCGACAGGTTAAATTCGAGACAACGCCAACAGACCGTATCTAACCTATAATAACAATAATACGACTAACAACATCAAAGCATTAAGATAGACAACTATACCTGTAGAGATGGTGTGATGTGTTCTATATCATGTCCCAACGACTTTTCACTACGATATGGGTAAAAAATTGTCTAGGATCATAATAGGGACATAGTTGCAGAGTACAAATTATTATGGTTTCCGGTTTACAGATTCGTGTGTACATGGAACAGACTATTCATTTTGTACCAGTTAATAGTTACCGTGCTTTAGATGACTTTGACTTATATTTACTGCAACTCAGTCTTATCTTTTTTTTTTTAAATTAAGAAATACGAAATAATATATACAAATTTTATAAACATTTCCTAACTTACCAGTATTCGACGTGAACTAAAACCGGAGGCATCGAATCACTTTCTGAGGTCTCGAATTGTTTTGGTTTAGCTATTACGAAATTGAATAATGCGTGATTTTATGTCATGAAGCTAAAGGTTCCTACACAAATTTGGAGTTGAAGCCCGAGCTCAGTGCTTAGTAACTAGCATGAGGTAATAGTGTCTCACCACAGTTCACATGCCCGTCTGACTGAAGATTTATCAAGACACACGCTAGTGTGTCACTCGCCAAGATTAATGATAACATCCAGATAAAATATATATGAGCATTGCGACCACTAGACACGTTGTGTCTATACAGCTAAGGTAGTTAGGCTGTTTTCAGCCATCTGTGGATAAATAACAATACGACAGTAAAGGCTGAAACTTATTTGATTGGGAGACTTTGGTCGCCTGACAACATAAAAGTCACTATTAATGACACTGCTTACCGTTTTCTTGCTTAAAATACGACGTGAATAATGTTGATATTTGCCTAATTACTGGCTATTAGTAACGCCATTTTTTGTATCTCGAAAATAAATTCTTCTATGCGGAGAATAAAGCTGGTTCTGAGCTCATTTTAAAGGTATTGCTCTGGAGATGTATCTCTTCTAATTGGTTAAGTGGTTCACGCGTTAGGGACCTCTAAACGACCAAACCGATTGTTTTACATAGTTTTAAACATTGTTATTATGCAACAATGCCAATCAGCAAATTCTAGCTGCAAGAGGTAGACTAAAGAAAAATAGTTTCTGTTTGTGTATAGGTATAGTTTCGTTTGTACGAGCAGCTCCTTGAAGGAGCCATGGCCCGAAGCCGTACGCTCACTACACAAGAGCAATGTTTCATAACAATACAAAACATTAAAACAATGCCAATCAGCAAATAATGCTTATCAGCAAACGCCAGTAAATTGAACATTATATAAATCCGTGCGATCATATGAAAAAAGGTGACTGCAATCCTCAAAATGGAACGAAAGCCAAAAAAAAAAAGAAATGGTCCAGAAAAATAGATTGGTGTTTCCATCTCATAATTGCTAAGAAAAACAAATGTATTTCATCAATTTGGAACAAAAAGATCTGATATGTACCCCAAAACAAAACTTCTGAAGGATTCCTGCCAAGTGTTTCGGCCATGTGAAGTCTTGATATCAAATGCCAAGCTCGTTCGCCAAGCTAATCCTACCGACTAACATTTCAAACGTTAAATGAAATAATTGAAAATTGCGCAGTAGTTTAAGCAATTTTCATATGTTTCATTTACCTTTCAAACTATTACTCGGTGGGATTAGCTTGGAGAAAGAGCTTGACGTTTGATATCACGACTTCACACGGCCGAGAAGCTTGGCTACAATCCTTCGAGTTTTTGTTTTGGGGTAGATAACTATTGTTAAGTTGATTTTTATTATGTATCACTTCACTTAAATTTATTAATGCGACCTGCTGCAGTAAATATATAGCTGCGGGAAATGCCATATAAACTGAAATTGTAATTGTGCTTTGAATGAAATCCTAAAACGTAAAACCCAAAAAAAGGAAGGGCAGTGTCTGGTTAGAACTCTCTTCATGGGCAACAGATGCCCGTACGTCCCATGCAGTGAGGGGGCAGCGTCACAGGACTCCATCTGCGCAAGGGTGAAGGGTCCATGGTCATACGGATCCAGTCACAACGCCCCTAACGTCATACGAGTCCACAGCCACAAGAGTCCAAAGACATAAGAATCCTAACGTCGACCCGTCCCATAAAAATACTTATCCAAAGTCATAAGAGTCCCAATACAATACAGCCAAAGGAGTCCAACGTCGTAAGGGTCCGTTGTCATAAAGGTCCGTCAGAAGGCCCCAGTTACTAACCCCGTCATAAGAATCCACTGTCGTAAGAGTTCCCCGTCATATTAGTCTAGCACAGAACAGTCATAAGAATCCTCCGTCACAAGAGTCTAGAGTCACAAAAGTCCAAAATCCCGAAACCGCGTACCGTCAAAAGGGTTCCTCCGTCATAAGAGTCCGTGGTCAGGCCAAGGAGGTAAGAAGACTCAACATTCCTGAGTGAAGGGGAGTTGAAGGTAGATATAAGACATACTAACCTTGGCCTTGGCTTGGTGAATTAGCGAAACAACCATCGTCGACGACAGTGCTTGTGTTTGTTCGTCTTTTTTTGTTGTTTTGATTATTTAATGTTTGCTACGGACCTTTTCTTGGCTTAGCTTGACTGTCAAAGAATACTCTGGTAGAACAAACAGTTCAAAAGCCGATTGGCAAAATAATCTTTGGCCCGCTCGCTGCGGCTAAACATATACCATCAAAACGCTACAAATCACAAATTTCTTTCAATTTGGAATGCATCATTAACTTCTCCAATGTTAAATTTTTAAAGAATGATTCAGCAAAACGGGTCAAACCTTTCCACACCTTTGCGTGCAAATTTCTAGCTTCCTCCCCACTTTCCCTAAATTAAACCCCTCCCTGGGGGGGTTTACTTTGCCCCCCCCCCCCCCGTGTTTTCGGTCATCAGAACTGCAATTTGTTCGGACATGAAAAATCATTAAACAATAATAAGATCAAGAGCAAAGATCATTTTTCCTTATCATTTTTTTCCGGGCCTTGCTTATTTGAAAAATGTGAGAAAACATGCATTTTCTAAGGGTTAAATGAATAAAACATGAAAAAGTCTGATTCAGTGAAAAATACGAGCAGTAGTGTGAAAAAAAAGGTAAAACGTACAAACTCATTAAAAACAATTAAACTGTTAATTTTTTTTATGCATTTCTGAAGCTTGAGATAGAACTGATTTTTGAAGTTTTGTTTTTTAATCCTGCCATAGGTAAGTTTTTATTTAATAAAGGAGCAGAATAATTCGTTGGTGTAACATGGTGTTATTACTAAAAAATATTATTACACATTTGTGTAACAAATTTTAAAGGCATCCTGAAACATCAAAAGAAAAAAAATTATAGAGTAATTACAAAGATTACTAGTCAAGAAAAATTTCTATTAACGAGTTGTGAAACATTGGTGTGTAATATACACTTATGTGAAAAAAGAATAAACAGTGATGCAATAAATAAACAGCTGGTATGTGGGGAATAAATGGGAAGTAGTACTATGGGAAAACCAGGCACCTATGCAGCACCCAGAATTATATAGTTGCTGGTTTCCTAGGTTTGCTTTTTTCTCTGGACCTATTTTTTCCTGGACGTTTTTACGAAGACCTTTTTCCACGGAGCTTGTTTCCTCAGACCTTTATTCCTCTATAGATTTGGATCGGGTGTGATATAGGGTGGAACCGGGAATGTACTACAGGGGTCTAGGCAAGCAGTGCCCTAGTAAGTGCAATTAAAAAATCTCTCGTTTAACAGCACCGCTCTCAGATCAATAACTCCGCTGCGTGACGTCGTTTTTATCCACTTCGTAAAAATTGTGCTGCATGCAATAGGCTAATTGTTTGCTTTGCATCGCGTTCGTGTTTTTGTTAAGTCGTATTAATGATCAGCAGAAACCAGTTCGCTGTATTCAGCGTAAAATTCAACCAGAAACCGCCAAATCTAGACACACGCTAATGCGTCGCCGCCAAGTAACAGTAGATCATCCCATTGTAGACATCCGATTGTTAAAAATTGATTGTTAATGATAAAAAGGCGGCTCACTAGCAGACATGTGTCTGTTAACTGTAAGCAACTGAAAGCATATTTTGGCATGTTGAGGATAAATCCCAATGCGACAGAAATGTTTCAAATTGTGGAAAATGTAAGCAGAGATTAAGAAAAACTAAAATTTAAAGGATGAGTGTCCACCAACAGCTAGCTAGCTGACTAGCTAATAAGATTTTTCCCATGTTAAATCCCATAGACTGTTTGCTCATGCCTAGCGCAAAATTGAGAAGGCCTACGTACCTGAACTTTTGCATGGTGAGCTGAGGATGGTCCTTTTGTTGGTTTGGGGGTTGCAGGGGTCAGGACAAATGCGTGGGAGGGTTTTGAAATTCGCCACCAGGGAAATTAAATTTCGTTTCTTTTCCAACTTGCAACCAAAGATTTCAAGCAACAATGGCTTGAACAATCAACACTGGTCCTTAGATTTATTGTAAAAGCCTGGACGAACTAAAAACTGAACTGTAACGAAGGACAAAATAAGGAAACATAAACGTTTCCGTGGATTGCGTAAGAATAAAGGGATGCACGTTACATGATGGTTACGCAACAATACGAGCATCGACGAGGTAACGGGGTTTTTGTTAATAACCCAAAAATAAAATGCTTCGCCGTCCGCTGTTATAGTAACAGCGACCATCGGGGGTTTTTGCATGACTAAATGTCAACGAAAGCGGGAAAAAATTTGGGGGAAGATGCAGGGAAACAAAACAACTGAAGGGGATGCGCTGTTTGAGTGAGCGAAGCGAAGGAAATCAGCGATTGTTAGCTAGTGTGTGCAAAAATGGAATTGAAGATTATAAATGTGAAAATTTATAGAAATGAAATTCCTCTATAAAAAAGGTACACATGAAGATAAGACGGTGTAACCTTATGTACGTTCACAGTCCTATGAA
>JAHWFP010255444.1:2809-13382 GCA_023313725.1 Lithobius niger
GGTACTGTCCCTGCATCATCAAAAGGAAAGGAAGAAGAAGGCTACTTCAGAGGTCGGGTACAGTCTCTGTGTCATCAAAAGGAAGGGAAGAAGAAGGCTACTTTATAAGTCGGGTACGGTCTCTGTATCATCAAGAGCAAGGAAAGAAGAAAGCTGCTTTGGAAGTTGAGTACGGTTCCTGTATCGACAAAAGCAAGGGAAGAAGAAGTGTTCTTCGGAGGTAGGGTACGGTCCTTGTATCATCAAATGCAAGGGAAGAAGAAGGCTACTTCGAAGGTAGGGTACGGTCCCTGTATCATCAAAAGCAAGAGAAGAATAAGGCTACTTCGGAGGTAGGGTACGGTCCTTGTATCATCAAAGCAAGGGAAGAAGAAGGCTACTTCGGAAGTATAGTACGGTCCCTGTATCCTTAAAAGCCAGGGGTCAAGAAGGCTACTTTGGAGTAAGTTACCGTCAATGTATCATTAAAATCAAGGGAAGAAGAAGGTTACTTCAGAGGTTGGTACAGTCCCTGTGTCATCAAAAGAAGGGAAGAAGAAGGCTACTTCGTTTAACCTTTGGACAACGCTGGACAACGGGGTGACCCATGCTCTGGGTAACTGGCTCCAACGTAACGTGACTACAGCAAGAAGCCCAAATCCAATAGAAATCGAGGAAATGAGAGGGGGCAGCAGTCAGCAGAGGGTGGACATGGGGACCAGAAAAGAAGGTGACCACCACAGAGAAGGAAGTCCATTCGGTTCCAGAGCGACACAACATGTTTTGACTCACGTGTGTATAGGTCCGCATGGCAGAAATGACTTCTGGTCTGCCATGACGTCTGCGGACTACTGGAAGGAAGAACTGGCAACTAATACTATTACAATAATAATAATAATATAATAATAGTTTATTGTTTAACAAAGCTCGAAGTTTTTTAACAAAAACTTGTTTGAGCTACAATACATAACATTAAAAAAAGTAAGCTAGAAAATTAATAAACAAATAATATAAATAATATAAATATTAATAATTACTTAATTTATACATATTACCATTATAGTGATTATTAGTTTCATAATCAGTAATTAGACAAATTATAAATTATGATACATCATAATGATATTATAGTTGCAAGCAAGTTAATTACAATTAATTTTTAAACTTAAGTATTAAAATTGTCATCTTAATGTAAAATTTAGTCCTATTTCCTAATTTGATAATTTAACAAAATCGGTATAAATTATAAATGTTCTAATTATCTTTGCTCCTCTATTAATTTGTCTTTCAATTCTTTCTTTAGTTCATTTAGTGTTATATATTCATGCATTTTTCTAGGCAATTTATTAAAAATTGTTATATACCAATTTTTATTTCTTTTTTCATATTCATTGTTTAATCTTGGCAGCATGAACATTGTTTTGTTCTTCCTTAACTTTTCTTTCATGTTTGGATTACGATTTTTATATGCATTTGAGTAATAATTCTTCATTATAGTTATATAGTCCCTTAATTCAGTTAGTTTCAATATTTTATTTTCCTTATATAGCTCGATTATGGATTTTGTTTTTGATTTATCTGCAAATAACACCTTAATTATTTTATTCTGTAGTTTTTGTAGTCTTTTTGTTAGGTAACTGCTGTAAATCCATATACTTCGATTCCATATCGTAAAATACTCTCTATCCAAGCATCACATAATATTTTTTTTTATTTTTATTATTTAGGATTCCATTTATTTGATAAATTTTTGGTAGTATGTTTCTTAATTTATTTATTATCCCTAATATATGAGTTTTAAAATTCCAATTTGAGTCAATTTCCATGCCTAAATATCTTGCTGACTTTGTTTTCCCTAATTTTGTGCATTCTTTATTACATTTTCTATTTATTTTACCCTATAAATTCCCATAGTGTTTAATAATATATATTTCTTTATATTTATTCATCTTTGGCACTGTGACATCCATTTGTACTGTTTTTTCTTTACTAATAAATAACTCGTTTTCTATAAGCCAAATTGTTTAGTAAGTTAAAAATCATAGTGCAAATGTTCCATCATTTTGTCATATTTATTATGTATTGAAATGAGTATTGTGTCATGTGCTAATACCCCCTGTGGGCTGGGATAGAATAAGCCCACCGTACCCCTGCTTGTCGTAGAAGGCGACTAAAAGGGACCCCAAGATCATGGTTTGCTAGTGTGCCAAGGGTCTGCATGGCGGAGGGTTTTTGGTCCGTCTTTACCACTAGCAACCTCAACACTACGGTTTGCGAGTGCGCCTACGGTGTGTATGGCGGGCAGGTTTAACACGAGTCGCAAGCACTAGTCGGAAAGAGGTGAAGGGACATCCGGACAAACCGGGCCCGGGGTGGCTGCTTAGAGGATGTTTGGTGGTTTGAATCCTCTTTTGGGATTGATTCCAATTTGCCCGTTCTGGCTTCATCCACTGGGCTTTTCATCCTCATCCTCCAGCATGTTGGCCGTGTGCTGCAACCTAGTAATCCGTGGAGGCGGAGATCCTGGCTCTCGGGCTTTGGCTCCTTATTCCGGAGGATGGGTGGCCTGGGTGAGCCGGCCTAAGGTCAATCTATGACCTTTCGAGTCCTGTCAATGTGGGGAGGCAGCTTGTGCTGTATCTATCTGCATCACGGACCCGAACTGTTTGGGTTATCGACGGAGGTGGTGTGTACGGCTTCTTGTGGCTTCGCCTCTCGACATGCTTAGGCTGCCACTTCTCCAAGATAGACGGCGGTGTTAGCTTCCTGGTGCAGGGCCCTGGATGTGCAGCTTCCGGCCCTGCATCACCCGAGTGCCGTGCGGGGCTTTCTTTTCTGGGAGGCGCACCGCCGTGACTTATTTTTTGCTTTCAATGGCAACTACTTCCCCCCCCTCCCCCGAAAAAATTTCTTCCTCCAAAAATTCTTCCCCTCCTTGCGGCACTAGCAAGCACCAGAGGAGGGAACCCGAGATGGTTGGGCCTGGTGCCCAGTTACCAGACTTTAGTCAAAGTCGGGACCAAGTCCCGAAGTTCCTGGTGGTGACAGGCGAGGGCCGAGATGTTACGCAACTCGGTCCATTCGCTGTACACAAAGCCCTGAAAGGGATCTGTGGTTCTGATCCAAAGAGTGTCTCTCGGCTCCGTGCTGGTGGATACCTTATGGAGGTTGCAGACGATGGTCAGGCGGAGAGGCTTTTGAAAGCGAGTGCACTGGGGTCATGCCCGGTGCATGTTGAGCCGCATCGTACTTTGAACAGCAGCAAGGGGGTAGTGACATGCTTCGATTTGAGGGGTCTCAGTGATGATGTCATCCTGGACAAACTCAAGTCACAGAGTGTTATGGCTGTGAGGCGTTTGACACGGAAAGGAGAGAATGGTGCCCAGCCAACTGACACCTTTTTCCTGACCTTTGATACGCCAGTTGCTCCGCAGCACATTACTGCAGGTTACCTGTGCTTGAAGGTCAGGAGTTACGTACCGAATCCTATGCGGTGTTTCCGCTGTCAACGCTTCGGCCATACCAGCGGCTCTTGTAAAGGTAGGCCTACCTGTGTTTCCTGTGCTCAGGCAGCCCATGAGGGCGCTGACTGTGCTGGCCCTGAGCAGTGCGTCAACTGCGGTGGTCAGCACCAGGCCTCTTCACGGGACTGTCGTGTATATGTAGAGGAACGTCGAGTGCAGGAACTAAAGGTGAAGGACGGGCTTTCCTACTCGAAGGCCCGGAAGAAAGCCAAACTATCGGCGCCGACGATGACACGATCTTTTGCGCAGCTGTGCAGTGCGCCATTGCCTGGCCCAGTTAGTGAGTCTGCTGATTTGGCAGATTTACGTGCTGAGCTAAGGTCTTTGACGAGGACGGTTGGCATGCTTGTTACTTTGTTGACCCAGCAACATCCATCTCTGCAGGGTCTTTTGGGTCCTTCGGATCCGGTTGCTGCCTTGCCGTCGACATCCGGCCAGCCTGCAAATGCTTCTGCTCTTGCTACTGTTCCTGATGCTCTTACTGTTCCCAGGCAGGTTAAGGTTTCGGCTAAGCCTCCACCTGCCCGGAGTGCTCCACAGAAGACGTTGGAGAAGAAGGCTCTTGCTAGTAAAGCCTTAACACCACCCGTGAGGACGTCGCCACCAGGAAAGACGGTGAAATGGTCGTTGAACGGCCAGCTTGCTGAGGGGCCCATTGCGTCTGCTCAACATCTTGATGCTACTTTGCCCATGGAGCAGGAAGAGATTTCCTGTTCTAATTCTCCGGAACTTTTTCCTCTTTCCGAGGACAACTTCGTTCTGAACCTCACTCCATCTTTTGATTCAGGTGAGGATTCGGATGTTTTACGATCGCCCAGAGGAGGAGTTGAGGAATATAATTCGGTCTTAAGCCCGCCCTAATGCCTGCGCATTCCATCGTTCAATGGAACTGTCAAAGTTATCGTACCCATGCAGAAGAGCTGTGGCTGCTTTTGTCGCATTGGCGACTTCTGTGCTGCTACCTTCAGGAAACTTGCTTTAAGGAGTCAGATAATCCGGTTGTTCGGGGTTACTCTGTCTACCGTCTGGATGCAGACCCTGTGCCACGTGCACATGGTGGTGTTGCAGTGCTGGTTCAACACTCTCAGCCACATGACAGTGTGCCTCTGCATAACAGACTTCAGGCGGTAGCAATTAAAGTTTCTTTCCACTTCGATGTTATCGTCTGTTTGCTTTATTTACCACCGGATGAGGTCTTTGGGATTGGTGACCTGGAGGACCTGGTCCTCCAGCTTCCTGCCCCTTTCCTCTTGCTGGGCAACTTTAACAGCAACCACGTCCAGTGGGGAGGACCTAATACTGACAACAAGGGGAGGATCCTTGAGGAGTGGATGCAGAGGTGGTCCGTCTGCATCCTGAACGATGGAGCCTGACACATTGTAACCTGGCCACAGGCAATTGGTCAGCGGTGGACTTAGCCTTCTGTTCGCTAGCCTTCCCAGTTCACTTCACTTGGGCTGTCACTGCCGATATGCATGGGAGCGATCACCTCCCCATTGTGTTGTCCGCAACACAAGGGGGATCTGTGGCTTCCAGGCCAGCCCGGTGGGCGCTTAAACGAGCTGAGTGGTCAGCCTTTGCTGGGGCTGCTGTATTTCAGCGTGCGGTTGAGGACTTTTCTGATGTGGATGAGCTATCCACTCATTTCACTGATGTAGTCCTTGCTGCTGCTCATGCTACTATCTTGCGTACGTTCTCGCAGCCGAGAAGAGTACCTGTTCCATGGTGGACATCAGCTTGCGGACAGGCTATTCAGGCCCGCAGGCGTGCATTGCGTGCATTTACGGTGAACCCCACTACTGAAAACTTTGTGGCCTTTAAGCGCTGCCGTGCACGTGCCCAGTATGTTATCCATGAGGCTAGGCGTACTTCGTGGTTGGCTTATGTTTCGTCAATCACATGCTCCACACCTTCTCAGCAAGTGTGGAGGAAGGTACACCAGATCTCGGGGAAGAACGTGCCTTTCCCGGTGTCGCAGTTAAGGGAAGCGAATGCCGTGATCTCTTCTGTGCCGGATATCGCTGATTGTCTTGTGTCTGCATTTGCACGGGCTCGAGTGATGACCATTATGATCCTGTTTTCCTCGGGATTAAGAGTACAGCAGAGGCTCACTTTCTTGACTTTCGCTCTGACGGGCTAGAGGAGTACAATTTACCGTTTATCAGGCAGGAATTTGTTTCAGCTTTGTCCAAGTCGCATGACTCCGCCCCAGGGCCTGATGATGTTCACTATCAACTGTTGAGACATCTGCCTCTTGCCTCCCAGCAGTTCTTGCTGGGGATGTTCAACCATGTGTGGGCAGAGGGCTCTATTCCAGCTGCGTGGAGGACAGCAGTGCTCATCCCGATTGTAAAACCGGGCAAAGACCCTACTTCTCCTTCCAGTTATCGCCCAATCGCTCTGACTAGCTGTGTCTGTAAACTTATGGAACGGATGGTCAGTGAGCGGTTGGTGTGGGTGTTGGAATCACGGGGATTCTTATCTGTGTCCCAGTGTGGCTTTCGACGGTTTCGGTCAACTATCGATCATCTAGTTGCCTTTGAATCAGATGTGAGGGAGGTTTTTCGCCTGCGTTAACATCTGGTTCAAGTTTTCTTCGACTTGCAGAAGGCTTATGATACGACCTGGCGTTATGGGTTTCTCCGTAATTTCTATGACTGTGGCTTGAGGGGACAGATGCCACTGTTGCTTTCCGCTTACCTCTCAGGCCGTTCTTTTCACGTTCGTGTCGGGGCGACTCTTTCCCGCCTGTTTGTCTTGGTGAATGGTGTGCCTCAAGGAGGTGTTCTTAGTGTCATCTTGTTTGCTATAGGGATCAACCCCATTGCTTAGCAAGCTGCTGTTCCCCCCACTTACGGTCCGGCACTTCCTTGTTGATTGTGGTCATCTTGATGGTGTTCGTCGTCATTTCCATCTTCCGCATGACATTCTGCATCAATTGGGCGATAAGTCTGTCCTCCTGTCCGGTGTTTTTCAATTTTTGCAGGAGGTACAGATGTATGACAAGATTTAGATAGGGGTTTGAATAACATCTCTCTAATGTGTGGTGCAGTGGCAAAACCGGACCACTGCACTGTGACTGAGGTTGGCGCTAATGACCAAGTTGTCGACGCGACATTAAGCCTCAATCCCCCCCCCCCTCATCTGCAAATAAAAAAGTTTGTGTTCTGTGGAGACTGTCTGTAATATCATTTGCATATATCAAATATAATAAGGGGCCTAGAACTGATCCTTGTGTTACTCCGAAGCTTGTGTTGTTAAGTTTACTATTTTTCCCATTTAATTGTACTGTTGTTTTTTTATTTTGTAGATAGCTTTTTATTATATTTTCCCTCTTAATCCTACTTTTTCACATTTCCTTTATAATATACCTTGGTCAAACGTATCGAAAGCTTTTTGTAAATCCACCAATATTAATCCTAAATATTTCCCATCATTTAATGGTTTTGTAATTACTTCATTAATATCTTTTAATAGATCAGTCGTTCCTTTATTTTTTGTGTATCCGTATTGTGCTTTTGTTAATATTTGCATTTTTTCTAAGAGGTTTCTTATTTTACTTGCAAAGAATTTTTTATTACTTTATCAATTATAGAGAGTAATTCAATAGGTCTATAATTATTTTGTCTGTTTTACTTCCCTTTTTGTATATCGGTCTTGTAACTTGTATTTTTAATATGTCTGGCCAAAATTCCTTGGCAATCATTGCATTAATAAGTTTACTTATGGCTTTAACTTATTTTCTTTACTTTGTTTTATGTGTTCAGTTTGTATTGTATCAATTCCTGTTGCCTTTGTATTTTTTAGTTCATTTATTATGGTTAACTATTTCCTTTTCATTAGTATTCTCAATATACATTGGTTTCTTTATTCCTTTACGTTGTCTATTTTTACTTAATTTTTTTGTAATATTCTCCCTCTTTATACATTTCATGTTCTATTTTAAAGTTTTCTCTTAATTTTGGTACTTGTTCTAAGAATATATCTTTAAAATCATTTGCAATGTCTAATGTGGCTTCTGTTTTAAATGTCTTTATTATCCTTTCATCAATATTTTCCTTTTTTTCTTTTTAGTTGTAACTTCCTTTATCACATCCCAGATTTTTTTTTATTTTGTTTTAGTTTCTCCTTTATAATATTTTTTTTACTCTCTTTAATTTTCTTGTTTATTTCTTTCTTTTCTATTTTATATTTTTAATCAATTCTGCATCTGTTTTTCCTGTTTTCCTTATTTGATTCCAAAGTTTATTTTTATCATCTATTTTTGTAATTAACTCGTTTGATATCCATTCTTTTCTTTTTTTCTTCAAAATTTTATGATTCGGTTTGTTTTGTATCTTATTGTTTAAATAAATATTATTTATTTGATTAACTATTTCACTGTGGATTTCATCAGGACAATTTAATTTATTCAACTTTTCCCAATTTATTTCATTCATTTCTTTTATAATTTGCTTATTGTTAAATTTCGCAAAATGTTCATTTTTGTTCTGTAGTTCTTGTGTTTTATTATCCTTTTTACTTTGATAGCCTACCACATCCAACACATAGTAAAATAATGATCTGATATTTTTTCAAATAATGTTCCTCCTCTTGTTTCTCCTATTTTCTTCTTTATGTAAATATGATCAATACATGACTTCTGTAAATAATTATTTCCATTTTTACGTACAAT
Organism: Lithobius niger; assembly: GCA_023313725.1. Lineage (NCBI taxonomy): Eukaryota > Metazoa > Arthropoda > Chilopoda > Lithobiomorpha > Lithobiidae > Lithobius > Lithobius niger. The sequence continues at coordinate 10,988 of JAHWFP010255444.1, forward strand.
TTCTTCTCTTGTTGGTGAATCTATTTTTGTTTCGTAACCAAGTTCTGATAACATATTGTCATACTTATCAATCAGTATTGGTTCATATTTATCTTCCACATTATCAGGATTTTTTAGAATATCAATATTTATAACACCCATTATTATTTGAAATGTCCAATTTTTTGTATTATTTTTTTTACCAGAGTTTTTAATTTACTAATAAATTCTTTTTTACTAGAATTCGGCTTTTTGTATATTGCAAATAGCCTTATACTGCACTCATTATTATTTTTATTTATTTCAATTTCTAATAAGTTATTTTCTTCAAAATCTATTTTGTTAAAACTTACTTCAAAAACATCTTTGACAAATATTATGATTCCTCCTCCTCTTTTTGTTATTTCTCTTGTTATTGTTTTCCTTATGTAACCATTAAGTTCATACAACTCAACTTCTTTCTTTTTGATATTTGTTTCTGTTAACAATATTATTTCCCAGTTTACCTTAGTATCTATTATTTTTTGTTTCATCAAATCCCAATTTTTCCTTAGACTTCTTATATTTGCATGTAATATTTTCACATTTTCACTATTACCCATCTCTTCATAGATTCTTCCCACAATTTCATTACAGTTCTCAATAATAATAATAATAATAATAATAATAATAACTTTATTATAAATTACAATTTTTTTACAATTTGTAATCCTCGAAGCTTTTTTCAAAGCTTGTATGAGATACAATACATCATATTCATTTTCACCACTTGTTTCATTATTACATTTGACGCCCTCACTGGCAACACTGTTACATCTATACATATATTATTTTACATCAAGATACAGAGTTACATACATTATATTATATTAAGTTACATAAATAAATACATTATTTTACATTTAGGTTTTACATAAATTTCTCCATTCTTATGATTTATTAAGTCATTGTCTGCGCTTTATCTTACCTCAAGATTGTTTTTTAATAATGTGAGTTTTTAAATTTGTTCTAAGTTCATTCAGATTTGCATAGTTTAACATGTTTTCTGGAAGTTCATTAAATAGTTCTGGTACATACCATGTTTTTCCTCTTTTTCCATAAGAATTATTCCATTGTGGCATTTCATATTTTCTTTTACCTCCTCGCAATTTGCTAATGTTTTTTGATGGTACTTTATGTTTATTGCTATAATAATTTTTTATTATTATTGAATAGTTTTTTAATCCCCTTATTTTAAATAATTCATTTTCTTTTAATAAATCAATTGTTTTCTTTTTCTTTTTGTTGTTCCCAAACAATACCTTCACTAATTTATTCTGAACTTTTTGTAATCTCTCAATTATATATTCAGTAGTATTACCCCAAATTTCTATCCCATAACTTATTAAACTTTTTATCCATGCATTATAGATTATTTTTTTCTGTTTAACATTTAATATGTTTTTTAGTTTATATATTTTTGGTATGAGTTGTCTTAATTTTTTAATAATTCCAATTATATGTTCTTTAAAGTTCCAATTTTCATCAATTATGAGTCCTAGATATTTATTAGTTTTTCTTTTTTCCAGTTCCGTACATTTTTCATCACATGTGTATTTAATTTTTCCTGGTATTAAATTTTTACAATTGCCATAATGTTTTATTATCCAGCTTTCTTTTTTATTTTTCATTTTTGGTACCGATATATCCATTTGTATAGTTTTTTCTTTGCTAATAAATAGTTCATTTTCTATAAAAAAATCATTTAATATGTTGAAGTCATATTGCAAATTTTTCATCATTTCTTCATAGTTGTTATTTATTGATATTAATATTGTGTCATCTGCAAAAAGGTAAATGTTGCTTCTTTCTATGTTTTCATCAATATCATTAGTGTAAATTAAAAATAATAATGGTCCTAGTACTGAACCTTGTGGTACTCCATTTTTAACAATTTCAGTTGAGCTATATCTATCTTTTATTTGTACTATTGTTTTCCTGTTGTGTAGATAATTTTTAATAATGTTGTATATTGTACCTCTAAGTCCTAATTTATAACATTTATGTAGTAATATTTTTTGATCAAACGTATCAAATGCCTTCTGTAGGTCAACTAGTACTATTCCAACGTACTTGCCTTCATTCAAACCTGTAGTGATTAGATCATTAAGTTCCATTAGTAATTCAGTTGTATTTTTGTTTTTGGTATAACCAAATTGTGATGAAGTTAGTAAGTTGCGTGTATCCAAAAAATTTCGTATTTTATTTGCGAAAAACTTTTCTATTATTTTATCTATTATTGACAATAATGCTATGGGTCGATAATTATTTAAATCTTGTTTGTCTCCTTTTTTATATATTGGTCTTATGATTTGTATTTTTAGTGTTTCTGGCCAATAATAATAATAATAATAATAATAATAATAATAATAATAAT
>JAHWFP010255446.1:3874-15963 GCA_023313725.1 Lithobius niger
TGCAGGAAACATGCTCGAAGTTCTGCAGAACTTGTGAGAGCAGCAATAAATACATACAATTAAATAAATTTACATACAGAGTTACCATATAAGTATTCCATTATGAAAATACTATTCACTAATCATCTCGATACATCACATAATACAAAAAACATTTATTTACAGTATAATAATAATGATATTTAATAACAATATTTAACATTTCATAATAATAGTATAGAATATTTACAATATACAATATTTACAGAAAAAAGAAAATTATTTATTTATTTATTTATTTAATTTTTTTTTTGCTACGTACTACCTTCTTCTAATAAGAATTTTTTTTATCTTCCTTTTAGCATCCATTTTTTTTGAAAACACAATAATTCTTTCGGTAATTTATTAAAGGTATACGGTATATAATAACCTTTATTTCTAAATCCATATTTGTTGTACCATTTTGGTATTAAAAATCTTTGTGTTGTTGTTCTGAGTTTTATCCTTTTTTCAGCATTATAATTTTTATGTTTATTTATGAAGTAGTTTTTCATTATTATAATATAATCTCTCAATTTATTTACTCCTAAAATTTTATTTTGAAGGAATATTTCTTTTGTTGTAATTTTGTTGTTTCCAAATAAAACTTTGACAATTTTATTTTGTATCTTTTGTAGCCTATCAATCAGATATTCTGTTGCAAAACCATATGTCTCAATACCATATCATATAAAACTAGCTACCCATGCATCATATAAGCCTTAATAATAATAATAATAATAATAATAATAATAATAATAATAATCTTTATTACAATTACAATACGGGGATGCATCGTAATCCTCGAAACTATCATTGATAGTTTGTGTGAGATTCAAATACTATCTTTTTCAACGAACATTCATACATATTCAACACTTCACCATTGGTGATACATGATAGAAATATTTTCATTAAACATTATATTAAACAAAAACAATCTTATTAACTTTTATATATACATTATTTATCTGAAATACCCAAATACAAAACAATGCGGAAAAAAAGAATAAACAATATAGTAATAATAGAATCATTTTTTGCATTATTTCATTATTAATCTTTCAATCAATGGTTTTTTTAGTTCTTTTATACTCTGATAGTTCATCAAATTTCTATCTAATTTATTGAAAATGTGTGGTATGTACCACTGCTTGTTTCTTTTACCATATTCGTTACTTATTCTTGGTGTTGTAAAAATTTGTTTATTTTTTCGTAAATAATTAGAGTTATGCATGTTATGTTGTTTGTAAGCATTAGAATAATAGTTCTTTGTAATTACGGTGTAGTTTCTCAATTCTATTAATTTTAAAATTCTGTTTTCTTTATATATATCACTAGTAGACTTTTTTTTAATTTCATTTCCAAATAATATTTTGACTATTTTATTTTGCAATTTTTGTAGTCTTTCTATCAGATAATCCGCTGTGAACCCATAAAGTTCAAGTCCATATCTCAGTACACTCCCTACCCACGCATCATACACAATTTTTTTATTTTTTGGGCTTAAAATACTTCTTAATTGATATAATTTGGGTAAAATTTGTCTTAATTTTGTTATAACACGTAAGATATGAGGTTTAAAATTCCAGTTTGTATCTATGTTGACCCCTAGATATTTTGCATCTTTTTTCTTTTCCAATTTTAAACAGTTGTTATTGCATCCATTAGTTAATGTATTATTATTTAAGTTTTTACAGTTCCCATAATGTTTAATAATATACATTTCTTTGAATTTATTCATCTTTGGCACATTTATGTCTATTTGGATTGTTTTTTCTTTGCTAATGAATAATTCATTTGTTATGAACCAGTCATTTAATTTATTAAAATCATCCTGTAAATTGTTCATCATTTCTGAATAGTTATTGTTTATTGAGATTAGAATTGTGTCATCGGCAAATAAATAAGTTTGCGTTTTTTCTAAGTTGTTTGAAATATCATTGGTATAAATTAAGTATAACAAGGGTCCTAACACTGATCCCTGTGGTACACCAAAAACGATTTTGTTTAGTTTGCTATTTTTTCCATTTAATTGTACAGTCGTTAGTCTATTTTTCAGATAACTTTTTATAATGTTATGTATTTTTCCTCTTAATCCTAATTGTTCACATTTTTTTAATAATATGTTTTGGTCGAAAGTATCGAATGCTTTCTGTAAATCCACTAGAATGACTCCTACATACTTCCCTTCATTTAACGCCTTCGTAATAATTTCATTGATTTCAACCAATAGATCTGTTGCACCTTTATTTTGTGTGTATCCGTATTGATTTTTAGATAATAGCTTCATTTTTTCTAAAAACTGTCTGATTTTGTTTGCAAAGAATTTTTCTATTACTTCGTCAATAATTGAAAGCAAGGCTATTGGTCTATAGTTATTTTTATCTGTTTTTAAACCTTTTTTATATATTGGTCTGATTATTTGTATTTTCAGCATATCTGGCCAGATTTCATTTTCAATCATTGCATTAATAAGAATTTTAATTGCTTTTGCTGTATTTACTTTTGATTGCTTTATGTGATCAGTTTGAATTTTATCAATTCCTGTTGCTTTTGTTTTTTTCAGTTCATTAATTATTGTTATTATTTCATTTTCCTCTGCAAAATCTAAATACATTGTCTTTTTTATTAAAGTATCTTTTGGTTTTGGTGCCTTATTTAGTTCTCTGTGGTATTTCCCTTTTTTGTAGTCCGTGTGTTCTCGCTTCACACTTTCTTTTAAGATTGGTACCTGACTTAGAAAACTATCATTAAAATCGTTAGCTGTTTCTATAGCAGTTTCTGTTTTAAATGTGTTTCTTATGTCTACATCAATATTTCCTTTTTTGATTTTACCTGTGACTTCATCAACAACATCCCATATAGTTTTTTTATTTTGTTGCAAATTACTTAATTTTATTGTATAATAATTTTGTTTACATTCATTAATTTTTTTATTAATTTCCCTTTTTAATGTTTTATAAGTTGTAATTATTTCTTCGGTAATTTCTTCAGTTTTCCTGATTTTATTCCATAGTTTATTTTTATTGTTTATTTGTTTTACTAACTCATCTGTTAACCACTCCTTTCTTTTTTCTTCTGATTTTTTATAGATTTTTTTGTTATTAGGAGTTTCTTTTATTACATTATCCTGATAAATACTGTTTATTTTGTTAATGATTTCATTATGAATCGCGTTCGGACAAGTCTTTTCAGTTAAACAGTCCCAGTTTATTTCATTCATTTCTTTTATAATCTTATGATGATGTAGTTTGACATACTTTTCATTTTCTACAGTTTTTGCTTTAAATTTAGTATCACTTTTATCTTTGTTCCACATCCAACACATTATAAAGTTATGATCAGAAATTTTTTCAGTAAGTGTCCCTCCTTTTGCGTCACCTAATCTATGTCTTACATAAATATGATCTATACACGATTTTTGTATCATATATTTTCCATTTTTAAGTACAATTTCTTCTCTTGTTGGTGAATCAATTTTTTTATCATATCCGAGTTCAGCTAATGTATTTTCATATTTATCGATTAATAATTGTTCATGTTTATCTTCAACACCATCAGTGTTTTTTAATATGTCAATATTTATGTCTCCAACTATTATTTGAAATGCACATTTTTCATTGTTATTTTTTATCAAGTCTTTTAGATTTTTTATAAATACTCTTTTACTGGTATTTGGTTTTCTATATATAGCTATTAATCTAATTTTATTTTCTATGTTCTCCTTGTCCAAATCAATTTCAATTATATTATTATCATCCCAATCTAATTCATTTACTGTAACTTCAAAATCATCTTTGATAAATAGCATTATCCCTCCTCCTCTTTTTGTAGTTTCTCTTGTTAGTGTCTTCCTTACATACCCTTCAATATTATACATTGACTCTTCTTCTTTTTTTATATTTATCTCTGTCAAGATAATTAGTTCCCAATCTATATTAATATCTGATAATTTTTTTTTCATCAAGTCCCAGTTTTTCCTTAGGCTTCTAATATTTACATTTATTAGTTTCACATTGTTACTGTTACCCACATCTTCTTTGATTCTTTCTTTTATTTTACTGCTACAGTCAAATATTATATTTACGAATTTGTTGTGTCTTGCAAATTCACTAGGTCATCTTCTTCACGTATAATTTTCACTTCTTTTACCTGTTCGTTCTTCCTCATCATAATTTTTCCATTACGGAACCACACGTATTTAAAGTTATTATCCTTTGCAAACATTTTTGTTTTCCAAAAAAGACTTTTACTGTATGGCGTCATATTCTCGTTTAGGTAAATTCTCTTCCTGTTTCCATTTCTGTACATGTTGTCGTTTGTAACAATCCTTTTTCTTTGTTCAAGCCATTTGTCTCTACAGTCTCGGTGTTTAAATTGAATTATCAATGTACTTGGTTTTTGCTTGTCCTTGTTGGGAATTCTGTGGGCCGCATCAATTTGGTGATCTTCAAAGCCTGCCACGTTGAAATTTTTTGCCAGGTTATGTATAACTTCTTGTACATTTTCGTTATCTAGCCAGTCTAGTTGACTAATTTCTAGATTTCTGTTTCGATCATACTGTTCTTTCTCCTTTGCCTCTCTATTCATTGCCTTCATAATAATAATAATAATAATAATAATAATAATAACACTTTTACCACGGAGTGGAAGGGCGGCAGAAGAGGTGTGAGACCACTTACTCTGCTCCTGCGGTAAAAGGAGTAAAGAAAAAGAGTTACTGGGAAGAAGGTAGAGGGCGCTTCAGAAGTTTGTGTAATGGTTCCCTGCGTAGTTCCGAGTAGAAACCAGAAAGAGTTGGTGCACCAACAGTGTCGCTGCTAAGAGCGTTCCAAATGGGAACGACGCGAATGGAGAAAAAATTTCTGCGGCAATGCATGTGGGAGGTAGGAAACAAGTTTCCAGTTATGGCCACGTGTATTAATAGCCCGAGCAGCTGGATCTGGGTTTCAAGAAAGACAATCATTGTGTCCCTTACATTAGATTCCACAACCATTCAAGCCACACAGGTTAAAGCAATGGGCCTGTAGTAGTGAGTTCAGATAAAGAACCCTTCTTAAAAACAGGTACTACAGTCACAGATTGCCAAGCAGAAGAATGGTTACTTTGAGAGTAGGAGATCGAAAAAAAGTTTTGAAAGTGGGTAACTAATTTCGCCCAGCAATTCACGAAAAGGAACACAGAGAAACCGTCAGGTCCACAAGACTTACTGGCGTAGATCAGCCATGATACGCCCACGGAGAGTCCTGTAGACGAGGATGAGGTCGAACCGCAATCTATGAAGTTCTAGGAGTTCAAGGCTGGATTTTCCAACCGTTCTCCATAACTAAGCTCCCTGAATACCGGCAAGTTCTTCGTCAACCGACGCTGAACTCGTTTGACACGATGTCCCCAATAAGGTACGGCAACCAACCTGGGATAGCGTACTCAAGGATGGACCATACATAGACCTAGAACGCCCAGATCTTAGTAAGGACATGCCCAGAGGTGAAACAACGGTGCACAATGGCAAACCTGGACTAGCCAAAGTACAGATTTTCCTACAATGCAGTGAAGATTTCAAATTTCTGGTAAACCAGCTCCCAAGGTCATAAACATCAGGGTACGCTGGGAGTGGTTTCTGATCCAGAAGATACAAACAACAGTGATTAATGTTTCCACAGGAAAGGTACAGCATTTGTGTACAGAAAAAGGGATTTGCCATGTTTTAGACCACTCCTCGACATGCCGGATCTTGTCCTCAAGGACAGGTGAGCAAAGTGTGGAAATGTTTTCAGCACCCACCTTCAAATCGTCAGCAAACTTAAACCCTTAACAATCGTCGCCAGTGAACTGTAGGTCAGTAATAAATATTAAGCAGAGTCCCAACACAAACCCCCGGGTAACCCCACAGGGAACCTGAATCACGGTCGAAGCGTAATTGTCGACAATCACCCTCTGGGCACGATTAGTCAAAAAAAGCAGCAATCTTAGATTTTAAGGAACCAGTAATCCCACATCCATCAAACTTAAGAAGTAATTCTCGGTGGATGACCGATTAGAAAGCTTTTTCGAAGTCAAAATAAGTGTTAGATTGGATACTCACATCGAGAGCACTGGTCCAGCAGTCCAACACCATAAGGAAGTGGTGGGTGGTAAACCTAGACGGGAGGAAGCCAAACTGACCCTGTGTAATAACATCGTGGGTTTCAGGAAAGACAATCATTGTGTTCGTTACGAGGATTCAAGCCACACAGTTAAAGCAACGGGCCTGTAGTTAGTGGGATCAGAGGAGGAACCCTTCTTAAAAACAGGCACTCCAGACGCAGATCGCCAAGCTGAAGGAAGGCTACTTTTCTAAAAGTAGGAGGTCGAGAAAAGTTTCGAACGGGGGTAACTAATTTCGCCCAGCAATTCACGAAAAAGAAACGCAGAGAAACCGTCAAGTCCACGAACCTTACTAGGTTTAAATTTCATTTTGGTAAGGTATACGAGATAGAAGGATAAAGAGGTGGAAGGATCCAGTAGCTGTCGCACGGGAGTTAGTTGGCTTCCATCATCAGTAATAGTATTGGATGCAAAAGTGTCACAAAAAAGATGATCTTTTTCAAGACTGTCCGAGAGTATTTCCCAACTTGAGGGGTGGTATCCTGCGGGATTTCGAGTTTAGTTTATGATAAAGTTTAAAAATGATTTCACCTCCAGTATAGTGTCAACCTCCCGGGATTTATCCCACGCCTCCAGAGAGTCGGAATACAGTTTATGTGCATAGTTGTAGGCAATAATAGTATCGGGACTCTGGTGGGACTTCAGTTTGTGCGAGCATTTCAGTTTCAATCTGCCAATCCTGGAAATGTGACTCGGCTGTGAACCCTTAATGGGGTAGTGAGGCCTAAGAGTGTCGTGGTACAAATCAATGTGTCCATGACCAAGCCTGTTTAATTGATGGATGGACATCGAATATAGTAGCTTCCCAGTTGATACTCGAAATCGAACTCTTATGTCAACGAAATCAATCTTCCCCTTGACTGGTTCTGCAGAAGCGAATCGAGGCCCAGCCAGAGAGAGATTAATCGAGAAGCACACGCAGCAGTGGTCGCTATTTGTGTGATTAGGCCTGTATTCGTGTGGGTAGGTCTGTATTTGTGAGATTAAGCCTGTATTTTGTGTGATTATGGCTGCGTTGTGTGATTAGGCCTGTATTTGTTTGATTAGGCCTGTATTTGTATGATTAGGCCTGTGTTTATGTGATTAGACCTATATTTGTGTGATTAGGCCTGTATTTGTGTGATTAGGCCTGTGTTTGGGTGATTCGGCCTGCTTTTGTGTTATTAGGCCTGTATTTGTGTGATTAGACCTACATTTAAATACTTACGCCTGTTATTGAATATTTAGGTACCTAGGAATGCCAAACTAGCCCAGCACACGAAGAGATTTTTACCTGGGTCATGAAGTGACCAAAACTTACCAGAAGAACCCCTGGAGCCCTCTAGGAATGCTTGGCTGAATCAGAAATTTTCTACCTAGCTTGTTTCTACAGATGTCTTCCATTTGTATAGTTTCATCAAAACTTCCAGTTATGCGCTTCGTTTAAATTTATTGGATAATACACCGTACCTTGGTCAACACACGACTGTGCAAACTGACTGTCGAATGTCGCTAAAATGCTGACTTCGTGTCGTGCTGAGAAGAACAGAAAAGAATTGTGGCTAAAAGCAATCCTCCATGAGCTGCGAACAATGGTGCAACAGTGAAGTTAGCGCATCTGAACATCTACACCGATATTTACACATGCTGCTAAGATTAATGAAATAAATGTCTAGGCGGATAAATTGGTTTAAATTTATTTTAGGTTAGTTGTTGTTGGTTGATTTAGCTATGACGTTCAGTGTCAGGGAATGGCGTGGTTGTAAATAGCGCTAAGCTGGAATTACAGAACGTTACCTAAGTGGTCACTAATATTTTGTGGGCATCCAGTAGTTCTCCAAACATCCCGTATGGATGGGAAAAGTAACTTTGAGGGTTCAGTTTTAATTTGTTAAAATACCGCAGCAGTTTACATCAGTGTTTCAATTTAGGGCGCCATATGGCCTGCAATAGCATTACGTTGAGTTACAATCACAAGCCATTTCCTGCTAACGATGCCAGCGATACATCAGTGATGACATCATGTGGATGATATCTATAGGCGGTTCCTCCAGTCCAAAAATGTCCTGTGGTGGAGGTGTAACAGGGCTTCGCAGAGGAAGTTGTTAGCGGGGAAGGCACAGGAAATATAAACTCTGTATGGGGTGGGGATCTTGGTATAAGGGAGACTGAGGGAGTGTGCGTTTGTTTAGGGCGAGAGGGGCAGGCGCACTGTATACCAGGAGACAAATGTGGAAGGGTGTGCGGAAGATGAGAATGGCATGTGGTAATTTATGGTGAGTCGGAGGAGACCTTAGAGCATGTTTTGGTCGAGTGTTGGGACGGGAGACTATCAGAATGAGAGAAGATTGGGGAGGAAGGGGGAAGATCCTACTTTGGCTGAAGCGAGGAACATAAGGGGTGAAATGGGGCAAGAATGTGATCCTGTGCTGGTAGAGCAGGGTAGTTGACTAGGTTTCCCATGGAAGTTGGAGAGTGAGAGGGCAGTTGTGATTGGTCTTCAAGTCCAGGTTGTGCGGTCATACTGACTCACACTACTGAATTCACTATTTCACACTACTAAATTCATTCCGAGCCAGCACACGACAGGCTCTTGTTTCAGACCAGCTGGGCCCCAAGCTTTTCACCGGCTAAATTGGGCCGGTGAATAATCCTCGCGTATTATTCTTCTGCCAGCACAAAGGACCCTTTCTTCCTCGTTTTCTTCACTACACAATTAATTTGTTATGGGATAAGGGCTGTACTACTCATCCTTCCTGCTAGATGAAGTAACCACTGTGGCTGCTAAGAATTTAAATGTGAAACCCGAAACGAGCTGGCCTAGGTTGGCCCTCATTTAGCCTTGATCAACCACGAGATGAATTCAGTCATGTGAAATCAGTACTAGAGACTGCCTCCTGTAGGAGAACCCGCAGCGTGTAAACCCGTCCAATGCCAGTACAAACCTAGATGCAATAAAATCTCCCTTTCCGATTTTTAGTCAGTTAGTTTGCAAATTTTTATCTAGCAATAAATAATTTTCATTTTTAGTAATTGAAAATTCAATCTCGGTGGAATTATCAGTAAACCATTATAATAACGGACTCGGAAGTAATGATTTAGCGCCATCTTTTCTCCAAATGAGTTACGAATTTCGCAGGAAATGTTAGAATTTTTATTTTTTAAATCTGAAATTACGCCTTAATCGTAATTTTCGTGTGCTTTTGATGAAAACTGGATACTGATCGATAAATTATACCAAATTTAATGAAAATTGGTTCAGCTGTTCTCAAGTTGTTTCATGCTTCCAAATGATGGACTCGCGAACCGATTGAACGATGCGAGTGGACGCCATACATTTTTTTTTCTAACCCACATGATTTTTTCTGTGACCATATTAACGGGTTCATGAGTCATCTTTATGCCAGTGGAGGAGCGGCCATAGTGATAAAGGCGCTATGTCAGTGATCTGGGGACGAGTTGGGTTGCCAGTTCGATTTCGAGTCATACCACGCCGTTGACACGTAAGTGCATAATGTTGGCTTACTGTACTACGTTATTTCTAGTGTATGATTTTCGCTGTTTAACTTGCATTCCTCTTTCCTTTACGTAATTTACAGCGTCCTGTGCATATTTATTTACCCCTCTTTCAGCAGTCAAACCTGTAATAAATAAATAAAGTCGTGATCATAATTTATTGCAAGCTCACGTATACAACGGCGCCGCAGATAGCAGAGCGTCCTATGCTTGTAAAGCGCCGTTGCGTGTACTGGTGTTTAGCTTCGTAAATAAATAAAGCACTTGAGTTGTAAATATGAGCGAAATTATTATTTTTTTTTTCTGTTTTTTTTTTTTGGTTATCGTTACAGGGACGGCAACCAATCATCCGAGTACGAGTCATTGCTCGTTGACCAATCAAAGACACCCACGATGATTAACAACGCGTCTTGACCGACCTATGGCAATCAAACACGCGAAGGCCTATCATCTTGTCACGCGATGCGTTCGTCGATATTACGCAGCTAGCGCGTGCTTTTCGCAACAATTACGAATTAAAAATTAGCTTGTAAGGTTTGACCTTAACCTCCCATGTTGAATCAGATATTTTAACCGCTTAATATCTCCGCCGTCTGTGAATATTTTTCGATTAAATTTGGTATGTAGGCTTTGTGGGACTTGGTCAACAAGCACACCAAAATTCATTAAAATCCACCAAAGCAACTCTGAAATTCGGACCTGAGTTGAAACCATGAAATTTGTTTTTGGCTTGTTGTTGTTGTTGACACGACACGTTTCTACTATACGCTCTCTACAGATCAAACTATTTGTCCTATGAAGCTGGTTCTTAGCTAATTTTACAGGTATTGCTCTGTAGGTGTCCCCTTTCCATAAGGCCTTTTCTAATTGGTCAAGTGGTTCAGGGGTTAGGAAGCTCCAAACGACCAGATTGATTGCTTTACATTGTTTTAAACATTGTTGTGATATCCTTGGCCTGGACACACCTAAGCCCAGCGTGGGCACCAATGGTAAATGAACGACACGGACTACCAGAGTGTAGGCTACAGCTGATAAGACAGTTTCACTTCCTGTAGGGATCGGTATATATAATGGAGTACGGGAAGTCATGTGATGTAACAAAATGCTATATACAATGATGGAACAGCCTATTAGGTAGTTAGAGGGGTATCTAGGTATGGTTAACAAAATGACATGAAATTGAAGGCGGCCATTGTGGAGCACACAAGTGACGACTCCACAGTTGTTATTATGCAACAATGGCAATCAGCAAATGTCAGCTGCAAGACATAGACTGAAGATTAATAAAGGGTTGGTTTCTATAGTTTGTGTATAGGTTGTTTCATTTGTACAAGCAACTCCTCGACGCAATTTTCCATAACGATACAAAACATTAAAACAACCCCAATCAACAAATAATGCCAATCATCAGGCGCCAATAAACTGAAGATTAAATAATAGATCAGTGCGTTTGCAAGGAGTACAGACGACCAACTTGGTATGTCAAAGTATGACCATGAATTAGAAAACAAAAACAAACTCATTTGATGTTTAAGGGAAGATTTAACGAACATGTATCACAAGGCGACACCATACCACAGTGCAACTTTTCAGCAAACCGTAATTGATAAAGATACAAAACATTAAATCAAGATAATCTAAACTGCATGGTGCGCCAAAGTAGCACGAATTAGAAAACAAAAGCGAGCTCGTCTGATGCTTAAGGTAAGGTTTCACTGATCCGAAGTCAAAACAACAAAGGAACACAAATAAACTTTCCTGTAAGGCTTCACATACCGCAGTGTTGATGTACTGTTTAGTCCACGTGAAACCTTACTGCTGTATCCAACCGTTATACACGTAAATACAATTAAAACCAGAGCCCAAATTTCAAAACTTTTCGTGCTCAAACAAAAGAAGAATAATGTAAGGTTACGCACTCTCGCACTTTCTTAGCGAATTTTTCAGTGTTCGTCAGTCACTTCGTCTACTTTCCATTCGTCACCCTACACATATCATTTTTCAAAATTTTCAAGAACTTTTCCAGGCATGGAAGTTCATTATTACTTTCCAGGCCAGATCCAGGTTTTCAAGGACTCGCACGAACCCTGAATTACCTGTAGAGCTGTGCTAAGCACACTATGACGATTAGTTTTTAAACATTTTCCAGCGATGTCGTTTGGCCATGTAGAATACAGCTGATATATCGTACACAAACGTAAAAATGGCAAAAAGATTTGACTACAGCAGTAAGGTTTAGCGTGTACTAAACATAGTACAGCAACACTGCAGTATCTGAAACCTTACAGGAAAGTTTATTTGTGTTCATTTGCTGTTTTGACTTCGGATCAGTTAAACCTTACCTTAAACATCAAACGAGCTCGTTTTTGTTTTCTGATATTCTTAAAGCAGAACAGGATTAAACAGATGTAATTTTCTCAGTTTTA
>JAHWFP010255479.1:0-17120 GCA_023313725.1 Lithobius niger
CCCCCCCCCCCCCAAAAAAAAATAGCAGTGCAATTGTTTTCCTATATACTACGTTGAGGCAGTGTTTCCACATGAGAACAAAATTGTCCAGAATTTTGGCTAAAATGTGTGTAGATTGCACAAAAAATCCGTAGATATTCAAAAAATGAAAGTTTCGTCATCCTCATACAATTTCGTCTTCCTTATATAATTTCACTCCTTTTGTCATGCATTGTTAATAATAAAAAAAACAATTGTCTCTGATCTTTAGAGCACGTAACTAAACAACTCGCCTTTGCTTTTTTGCAGTTAGAAGGTAGAAATCATCTGAAATTCCAATATGGTGGTGATTTTAGCTCTGCCGTCTCGCAACGAAAACAGTCAATAATGTGAGTTCAGAAGTGACTGGGGAAATTGTTTATGCCAGGAAGAATGTTTTGTCTTATCGTCACTGATTACAAGATTGTAAGCATTTACTCAAACAATGTCGGATTTAGCTAATCCAAGTAGCATTGTTACCATGGCAACGATGCCTTTCCATCGTGATTAAATTCTAGCTGTGAAAATGCAAAGGCGATTCGTTGGGTAAATGTGACTTTTTTACGGCGCCGGCAGCGGCTCGCGCCTCCCCTGCAGTTGCTCCGCGCCTCCCAAGGGAGACCTGCCTCACCGGTTGGGAAACGTAGCAGTAGGCAACCTGAAGTGGTGGTATGATGTCATCAATATGGCCGCCAGACATATGTAAAATAAACACATATATCTCTACAACTTGACCACTTACTTTTTCTAAGGCTCATTTTAAAACTGTTAAGACGCACTATCTATAAAGTCCCATGGTTCATGCCGAAAATGCAGAGAGCTTCACGTCGAGGGCCAGCCAACATTAAATTACCATTTTTTTTAACACACGTTTTGACACTAAGTTAGACTTACCTGCTAAACTATAAGAAGGCGCAATAGTTACATAGGGACTGGACCATTACACATTTAGCTAACTTTTCAAAAAATCTGTATAAATCAAAAATCGTTTGGATGGTTCGCGAAATATCAATGCTCCCCTTTTATACTTTGTTCCACATTATGTTTTCAGAAAACTGACTGTATGACGCCACGCTTTCTTCCATTACGAGTGCTAAAAATCCGTAAACAACCCATTCGTAAACTCTAACAGTAACTATGTTGAATCTACAAGTATGATATCCACATGTTTTTGCACTCTTAGTGCAAGGAAACTAGTCGTCATCCAGTCAGTTTTCTGAAAACATAATGTGGAACAAACTATAGACTGGAAGAAAAACTCAAAAATAACTGTGAACGGCAAATGTTGAGACATTTGGGTACCTGGAACTTTTAATCTAATTTGAGGATGATGAATCCGAATCTACGTGGTGCCAAGGCGAATAATGACGTCATCAATATGCCGCCCGACATGGCCACCCGGCCGAATTAAAGATGGCGTCCAAAAATGGCAGCCTAATACAGTGTTTTGCTTGTAGCGTATAAACCGTTTGAAAATAAGATGGTTACGAACTATGCATAGTCTAAAATTTCTTCAGAAACGTTTCAATTCATATTTTGCGCAAAATTAACCGTTGTGACCCAAATTCGTCATTTAAATTCTATTAGGCAGTTTGTGTATGATATACATACAACAGCGTATAAGTGAAATTTAAACGTAGCACAGTAGTAGTTTCAATGTTAGTTATTATTAAGAGCCACTGACATAATTGGACTAAAATGAAAGGAGAAGATTTATGTTTTCCAAAAAGGGTAATTAAAACGATATATTGTAACGGCAGTTTATTGACATTGCAGTGGCGTATTTTTTGCATCGTTTTATGACTAAGTCCACCTTTAAACTGCTACAGTAGTTGGTCTAAATTAAGATAAGCAGATGTGATTCGACTAAGATGAAGATGTATATTTCCCAACAAGGCAATTGAACGGTTTATTTTAATTAGGGGCTAACCTACGGTAGTTTATCTACATTGTAGCACTGTCTTTTCGCGTCGTTTTGCGACAAATTCCATCTTTAAACTGTCACAGTAGCCGTTCTAGTGCAGTTTAATGGATGTAGTTAGGTTTACACGAAATATAAACTGTATATTGTACAAGAAGGGTAATTAAAACGATTTATTTTAATTAGAACCTGAGCTAAGACAGTGTATCTATAGTGTATATATAGCACTGTGCTTTTCACATCTATTTCCTACAAATTCTACCTTTAAACTACTGCAGCAGTAGCCGTTCTAATTAAGATCAATAGATGTGATTAGGCTTAGATGAAAGATGAAGATGTATATTTTTCAATAAGATTGAAATTCTTTTAATTAAAAGCTAAGCTACGACAGTTTATCTACATTGTAGTGCTGTACTTATTAGTCGTTTTACGACATCTTTAAGCTGCTGCAGTAGCTGTTCTAATTAAGGTAAATGGATGTGATAAGGTTTTGATGAAACATGAAGATATCTATTTTAGAACAAATGTAATTAAAAAGATTTATTTTAATTAGGAGCTAAGCTACGACGGTTTATCTACATTGTAGCTCTGTGCTTTTTTTGTAAGTTTTACAAGTTCTATCTTTAAACTGCTGCAGTAACCGTTTTATTCAAGATAATTAGATGTGATTATGCTTAAATAAAAGATGAAGATGTATGTTGTCCAAAAAGTTAATTAAAACGATTTACTTTAATTACGACTAAGTTACAACAGTTTACCTATACTGAAGCATTGTGTTGTTTTCATCCATATACCACAATTCAATCTTTAACTGCTGCAGTAGCCGTTCTAATTAAGATAAATAGATATGATTAGGTTTAGTTGAAATATAAAGATATATATTTTCTAAAGCCATACCGAGCACATTTTTGCCTGCCAAGCCGATCCCGAGCCGAGCGCTTAAAAAATTCCTGGTACACCGAGCGTAACCGAGCCGATCAGTGATGCCGAACAGAACCGAGCACCTTTATTAATCACAGGATGCAGCCGGGATTACCAGCTTTTTTCACATTTGTCACATTCCAACTTTTCGTTTTTTTCACATTTTTCACATACCCGCTATTCATTTTTTTCACATACTTGCTTTTTATTTTTCTCACATACCTACTTTTCATTTTTATACCACTATTTATTCGTTTTCATATACACACCAGTTTCACATTTTCCAGTAATTTCCAGTAAGAGAGCGAAAGCGAATTCAAAGCAATTCCGGTAGTAAACTATTCAATATTTTTTCGTGTTCTAACAACAGACATGCCTACATAATTCCGGGCCCAAAATGAAGACGGATAATTTGATTGTTTTTTACTTCGATAATCCGTTTAGCCTTTTTTCATACAACACTCGTGTTTTTTATATTTTCCCCTTTTATTTTACCACTGGCAAATTTTCACATATTTCATACCGGCAGTATCCCTGTAATCAGCACACGCTATATGCCAAGCAGGCTTCTACAGAGAACAATTCTTTTCAGTAAACCAGCCTGGCGTAGCAGCAACCATAGGCTACTATTAGTTTCGCACACTGTAATTGATGACGTTTGGAAATAACATCTGGTATGGCCAATTAAGCCTGCATTACCAACCAAATGGAGTCTTATTAATGCAGTCTTAATTGGCCATACCAGATAAAACATACCATACAAACCAATTAAGTTGGTGCTGTTGACACTAAAACTCTTAGGTTTTTCTTGATTAAGGTAAGTTTCTTAACTTTTTCCAGGTTTCAGAGATGAGCGTAATGGTGTAACAATACTTCCAGTGGTACTAACCATGTGTACTTTATGCCTAAAAAAAGAGCCTTCCGCTATAAGGCACTGCTGCGGTTACCAAGCGTAATATGAAAGCGAATGGCCGAAAAAGCATAAAAAAAAAAGAGTTAAATCTGCACGAATTACCTTCAAATTTAGTTAATATATTGAAATCCGTGGTAATTCTTCAACCTTCGTGCAGCAAGAACCATGGATGGATCATAATCATCGACTGGAATCCCCCAAAATGAAGCTCACATTGAAGGTCCAGTGGTCACAGAATCACGCGTCAAGACTAGGCAAGAGCCACGTTGCTCGGCTCGGTCAAATGGATGTAATTGCTCGGTATACCGAGATTGCCGATCATGCTCTGCTCGCTGAAAATCGGCTCGGCAGGTCGGTATCGGTACAGCCTTAATATTTTCCAACAAGGGCAATCAAAACTCTTTATTTTAATTAGGGGCTAACATACGGCAGTTTATCTACGCTGTAGCATTGTGCTTTTTGCGTCTACAAGTACAATCTTTCAAACTGCTACAGCCGTTCTAATTAATATAAGCATACGTAATTATGCTTAGGCAAAAGACGAAGACGTAAATTTTCCAACAAGGGTAATAAAAACGATTAATTGTAATTAGTAGCTAAGTTACGGCAGTTTGTCTGCATTGTTGCACTGTGCTTTTGCTGCTATTTACTACAAGTTGCCTATATAATAGTATACGTGTGTATGGAGGCTGGTATGTCACAATTCTTGTTCCCTAGAGTTTGTGATCAAACTACAGTTCGTTTCGTTCAAACGTCGTATTACGCACCGCCTTACGACAAACTGCAGCAGTTATCATTACTGCCACTAGCTGCATCAGCATCATAATCTCAGCACCCTCGTGAAAAGCATTCGTCTAAGCATTGATATTTCGTGAACCATTCAACCGATTTTCAATTTCTATAGCTTTGTTTAAAGCTAACAGAATTTACCATGATCTAATTCCTAAGAAGACATTGCGCCAGTCTTACTGTTTGGCTGTCCAACTTAGTGTAAAAACTTAAGCGAAAAATTAGGTATTTTTATGTTTGCAAGCCCATATCATGCAACCCTTTGCATTTTTGGTATTGAATCGTGGAACTTTTAATGGTAGTGTATCTTAATAGCGTTAAAACGAGCCATAGAAAAAGTAAATCGCTGAAGTGGTTGCAGAGATATGAGTATTTAATCAATGTCGACGGCCATCTTTCTGAGGTCATATCACCATTTCCGGTTGCCTACGGGATTGACACCATAGTGCAAAGGAAAGATGGCATAGTGTTGAATAAAATTATCCAACGTATTTGTTTGCGTCAATAAACTGCAGACGGGATCCTTTTTTCAGCCCTATGAAAATGAACTATAGGTTTGGGGCTCTTTAATTTTTCTAATTTATACCAATGACTTAGAAGATTTAAATAAGAGAACATTTTTGTTTATATTTGCGGTTGACAGATCCTTATATCAATTCATTATTCCAGAAAAGAAATGATAGTGAATTTACAAAACGACTTTGACTTATTCACTCATTGGTTCATTGAAAATGAAATGTACAGAGGAAAGAAAAAACACTACACGCGGAAATTATACTTCCAAAAAAGGTTACAAATGAAAATACTTTTTTTGTATATGGAAAATTATGCAAGCTTATAATAAATCAACAAACAAATTACCTTGGCGTAACTCTGGATTCACATTGTAATATCAATGCCCCAAAACAAAACTTGCTTAGGATTTCCGCCAAGCTTTTCGGCTGTGTGAAGTCGATATCAAACGCCAAGCTCTTTCGCCATGGTAATCCCACCGAGTAATAGTTCAAAGGTTAAATGAAATATATGAAAAATGGTTACTGCGCAATTTTCAATTATTTCATTTAACGTTTGTAGTCTTAGTCGGTGGGATTAGCTTGGCGAAAGAGCTTGGCGTTTGATATCACGACTTCACACGGCCGAAAAGCTTGGCGGGAATCCTTAACAAGTTTTATTTTGGGGTAGATATCAGCGGTTTTTGGTCCAAATTGATGAAATCCATTTGTTTTAAAAAACAACTACCTTGTAAACTATAAGATGTTTACAAATGAAAAACAAACCAGATTAAGAACTAAATCAGTTGGCTTTGAAATTCCTAAATGTGTTAAATTTCAACGTTTTTATACCACAAAAATATTTAATCGTTTACCAACAAGTTTTTAATGCACAGCAACATAAAAAAAAACTATAAACCAGAATTAAAGAAGCTTTTTATTAAATGTAATATAATACTTAACAGAAAAATGAGATAAACTAAATTAGAAATATTATGGAAAAGTCATTAATTGTTTATTTACCATTCTGTAATGTATTTTTAATGAAATCAACGTGCAACACGGTTTAAAATTTATAGTATATATTGTGTTTGTGTTGGTATTTTGCTGCCCACACAAGTTCTTTCGAACTTCGTGGCAATTGTATGCAAAATAATAATTATTTTTATTACAATATTAGTATTTCAGCTTATAACAATGCAGTATTCAGTATGTTTCTACCTTTTCGCTTTTCTGCATAGATTCACACCCATATTTTTTCGCTCCAGCAGGGAACAGTTGCATTTCTAGACAGAAGTCTACAATCAGTAATTCCAGATGTAAGTCGCATCGAATCACGTTGCATGTCATTCACGAAATGGGCAAAACCTTTTGTGATTCTTACTGTATTCACGAAATGGGAAATACACTAATTTTAGGGCCTCGCAAATGCTTCTCAATCTTACTGAAATTCAAATATATCTTTGCTTACACGACCAACTTTAAGTCTTAGAGTATTCCATGACGAAAAAGCAAATTTAAATGTAAAATTCAACTATTCTCCTGCAGGTACTGCTATTAGCAGTTTTTATGCGTTTATAAAATGCAAATTTTTTACTATTGAGGTAAAGTTAAACTTACCAGAATATGAAAAAGCTAGCAGTCTTTAGGAACTGAAAATTCTCCTCTCCTAAACTGCCATTTAACGATTTCTGAGGCAACCGTGGAATGTTTAGCTGGCATCGAAAAACAAACACATAATAGAATGTCATCTATAGAAAACGGATCACAAATAAAATGTTATATTGACGTTACCTTGGCAGAGCTAAAGTCAACAACACTCGTTTCATCCAACGTAGGTTTATTCACCTACAGAAATAAATACGCTTTGAAAGTATGAATGCCACATACAACAATGAGCTTGTGTTGTTTGTGTCGTAGAGAAACTCTTAAAGAGTTTTATTGGCATAAGGCAACTTAGCTTTGGAACATTTTGTTCGAAAACTACGTTATCGTTATTTACTTACAGAACAAATAAAAAAGCGATTACGGAAAGGCCCTGACCGAATACAAAAGTAGCCGTCTGCACGGATACGGTTTTTTTATTACATTTTTTTTATAAAACGCTCTCCCTACAAATAGTGGGAAGAATGGCATTAGATGAAAGAAGGGCAGCTGAATAACCAGCAACTTACTTTTATGAATGCTTGCCTGAATATTTTTAGCTTGTCATGCTCTTACAATTTACAATCAAATACAAACAGTGTTATGCGAAAGAGTATATGAACATATTGAATGTAAAATAAACAGTTCATCTATAAATAAAGTGTTGTCGTAATGCTCTATTCAGTAAGTAGCCTCGATTCCTAACACAAATAGATCACAAATTCAATAATGATTTCCAACGAGGACAAACCTTTCAATTCAAACATACAAGCAGCGGGTGAGCCAAAATTCGAATAAAATCATAATGGGTTCCTTCTCGTTTCAAACTTATTATGAAAATGACAAAAAGTCACTGTAACAGCCAAACATTTGAAAAGTAAAAAATTCAATCTAATCAATACAATTAGCCATGATTTTAGCCACAAAGTTTGCGAGATGAGAAAATGTACAGGTTAATTAGTTTCTTTGTACAGAAAACAAACTTTTGTTAGCTTGTGGTGAACCCTATATTTGCATACTACACAACCTTATGTCTTTAATCTTATAGTGTGAGGTCCCATTGTGCTCTCATTATTTTTTGTAAGGCGTTACTGAAAGTTTTTCT
The DNA here is from genome assembly GCA_023313725.1 of Lithobius niger. Classification (NCBI taxonomy): domain Eukaryota; kingdom Metazoa; phylum Arthropoda; class Chilopoda; order Lithobiomorpha; family Lithobiidae; genus Lithobius; species Lithobius niger. The sequence goes on from JAHWFP010255479.1 coordinate 7,803, forward strand.
TCCCAGCAAGGTTATTGCATAACGAAAAGAGGAAAACAAGGCAAACAGAAAAAAATTTCGCACTAGAAATAATGTAGTATGCTAAGCCACCTTTACGCACTTAAATTCGTTGGAGTAGCGACAAAATTTGCAGCGATTTACCGCAAAGTTTGAACAATTTACACTGGACAATTACTGGAAATATGTGCAAAAAATAATTCATGCACTTAATTTTCCTAATTTATTTGTTGTTCCTCATCTCAGAATCAATATTTGCAACATTCACCCGCGGGAACTGGGGGAGGTCAAACTAACTTTGCCTCTTAGCCTTCCTTTTACCTTCAATTGAAAATGGGAATCGAGAATGGCGGTGGAATCATCTTGCTCACATTCATTCTGCTTAAAGAACGAGTTTGTCAATACGGGAACTTGCCATAAAAATGTTTCTACTACACCCCTTTACGAAACGACCACCTCCTATTAGTATTTGGGGAACAGTGCTATGGAAAACTGTTAGGCTAGGGGAAAACCGTAGTAAGTGGAGTATCGGTGCACCTTGTACTGAACCAGTCAATTATGCACCATGCCCTACGTGTATCTGAACCACTCATTCGATTCACTATATAAAGAAGGGCAACCTCGCTGCCCACGTAAGCAGCCCATTAATCAATCATTACTCTGTGTCTAAGTCCTTTGATTGCCACTCTTGACACATTTCACTTAGCAACGAGGGTGATTTTCACGTATGTGTAATTGAACTAACTATTCAAATTGAACTGAATTTAAACTTAAACGTTAAAAGTTTAAAATTTCCTCCACTGCTCACAGGACAGTAGCTGCACACCCGTGCTGGGAATGGGTAGTGGCAGGGGCGGGAAGAAGGCATTCACAGTTTAAATTTTACTTAACGTTACTGAAATTAATAAGTATTTTTATAAATATTTACTCGTAGGATGTATCTTGTATGTTGTGGTGTCCAGATGACATAGTTCTAGAGATCCCGGCTGCAGTAAAAAGTCTGGTAGACTGAGGGAATCCAGCAGTTGCAGATAAGTTGAAATTTCGTTGTTGAAACATTTTTAACGTCAGTATTTCTACCAAAGGCACCATTTGATAAGGTGGAAAGGGAAAGCTTACGTAAGGAAATTGCTTATAAGGTGTTAGTAAATTTGCTGAAAGTTGTTACAGAATAATAACGAGTTTATTTGGTTCCCACAACAGTCAGTGGAAAACTAGAATTTTGGATTTGCTCTGTAATTTCTTGATCATTTGGGGATAAAACATGCTTTTTGGAAAAATTTTCGTTTTCCTGTGTATAGTTAGCACTGGCAGCAACTTCACCTCTGCTGGTGACAGAATAGGCAATCCCAATATTTCATCATTTGTTGTGCGATTATTACGCTGTGGGTGAACAACTACAATTTGCTTCTTGATAAGATGCATGTGTATTCTTAGGAACGTTTGTTGGCGTTATGCTATTTTAGGTTGAAAGATTGTTGTGCACGTGAAAATTAAGTTCGACAGTATGGTGGCGCCGACTGCCGACAGAAACATGCCAACAGTTGGCAGTTTACAGTAATTGTAGCAGAAAGTAATACAATCAGCAGGAACCAGCCAGTGAACGTGCGTGGGGCTTCATGTGTGGCATTGATCCTTAATCAAGCATCATGTCTCCTAACCCAGACTCTCCATCATGGTGCAACAACAATGGCCACATTCCATCATAAATTCCTTTTGATACCAATGCTTCATTTGTTAAATTCAAAAGGTCCTATAGAACCTTCTATCCCCCATTATTAATAGTAGATGGCCAATAATGAGAGATGTTTAATTTCAGTTCATGCGTGTTCATAAAACAGTGCTATTTGATGATTGCAGAGTCGGTGTAATAGTAAAGCTTTAGAGCAAAATGATAAGCGAGTTTCACTGTGTCATGTTACAGGTGCGTTGTGTTTTATGGTTTAAGCATAGTGATCGTCTGTGCATCCCAATTTTTGGTACCCATTCAGGAAAATTTTTCTTGATTTAATTGATACTTGCTGATTCTCAGATCATCTTTAAAAAGTATAGGACACTAAAAAGGTGCTGATTTTTTTAGACTGTCCTTCGTTGTCGTAAGTTACATCTAGAATTTTATTTCTTGTGATTTGTGCAACCCATATTAAGATAGAAAGTGTTCAAATTTATTATAATCAGCCCATTACGTAAATAAATTAGGCACTTTTACGTATTACAACAACTTCGAAACGCCTTTACATTTGCACATTTTGCAAGATTTTCAGATTCTTCATGCAGAGCTCTTATTTGCTTCATTGGGTTTGCAACAAAATTATGGCATACGTCACTAGAGTTCCAATAATCTGAAATTTAATTTAAAAAAAAGTGTTATAAACAGGATAGAGAATGCAGAAAACAATTTATGAAAAATCCAGTTGTTAAGTGTGATCAAGCCTACAGAAGCATATTTAAATACTTCGTCTCCGTTCTGCACACGACAGACCCCACACCATCCGCTCTAGTCTTCGAATTTTAGGCGTCTACACTCACCACGTCACCTCTAGCCAAGCCTCTCCTCCAGGTCTGGAAAAAATTATATCATTTTCGTATTGTCTCTCACAGCAACAAAGCCAAATGAATCATTAATCTACGCCAATGAAGTAGTAAAATGTACTGCTAGTGAGTTTTAACAAGTGGCCCAAAATACCAGTTATCAAACACAATAAAATGTATAGTACTATTGAAAGATAATATTGATAGGTGAAACTTCAGCCCGGATAAACATTCTCAGGCTAAAAAGTTATCCCTCTTTTTTTTGAGATTGTTACAGATTGTAACAGTCATCTTTGTGTATGTGTCAGAAAGGAAAGCGTTTAAATTATGAAAAAAAAAACCAAGGCACACTCTTACCGTAAGGAAAAAAGACTTTTTGAGAGTAAACAACCCAGAAGCACTTATTCCTACGCTTGCTGTCATAAGTCGTTTAGTAAAAAGAGAGAGGCCAAACTTTGCAGCATTGATTTCTTTATCCTGAAACAATATTGAACTCAGTAAGTGCAAGCAATTGTGAGGTTCTTATTTTTTTAATTGAAACTTATGAGAAAAGTTTACGTGTATCTCGTTTCAAATTGCTTGAATTAGTAATAGTAGTGTTTTTTTCTGATATTCTAAGGCAAATTTGAATAAAGTATAAATAAAAAAATTAACAGTTACGTCTTTTAGTGGCGTTTTGCATTTAAATTACCAATCATCTTATTAAAAAATAAAAGTTCACATCAAAGCAGTATTATAAAAAGTAACAACTAAAACAATGAGCCATAAAAAAGAAAAAAGCGTAAACAATATTCATTAACGGTTGAAATTAGGAGAATGAAACGTAAATAATATTCATTACCTGATTGTCACCTGTAGTGGACTGATTAGAAGGAAGTGTTGCAACCAATATTTGCAAACATTCATACGCCTGTGAAGAAAATGTGATACAGTTATACTGAATAAGTGTTAGTTACTTCATTAGATTATTAAGTGAATATACTAACAAATAACTGATAAAGGTGTCTAAAGAGTCTCTTGATTTATGCTTGAACAATATTATACTTCAAACAGAATGTCAACATAGTCAAGCATTAAACAATGAAGGGGGTTTAGGATTTATTATGCGGAGCATTGGATTCAATGAACGACATAGGTTAATAGCACACACACAGATTTGGTACACTGTTTTGTCAACATTAAAAAAAATGGTGGGGTCTCTAGTGCCCAACAATTTGTATTAACCAGACTGACATAAACGGAATTGTTACCCTTTATTTTTGGCGAAGCGTAGCGTAGCATACCGTAGCGTAGCCTATAATGAATCCCGAATCGCAAAATGTTGGTTGGTTGCCCTTTTGTAGTTTGGGTGGAGCCCAAACAAAGGGTAGATTGCTATTAACTTTGCCACATTGCTAGATAGCCCCAAAAGTATTGCTGATATCGAAGTTAACGTAAATAGATCAAGTTATAATCCAGGAAATTACGATTTTTCGAATTTATCGATCTAACACTTGCCATTGTAAATTTGGAATCCCGAATTAAGGAATTCCGACGAAGCATAGTGCTTCTGGTAATCAAGTGAACTTTTAAAAAACCGTCAAAATAAATCATTGTTGCTTCCATATAGCCAACAATCTTTCTCTGTGTAACTCAACGAAATAATAACGGTTCATTATCGTATTTTTACCACTTGATGAAGGGAGACAAATGGAAAATCCAAAAGAAAAATTCAAAAGGTTTCGTTAACGACTCACATTCGTAAAATGTGAAAAAGAATGCTTGAAGGAATTCATCCGACATGGCGACCGAACTAGTGTTACACTATCAACTGGAATCCCATGATGATATGAAGTAAAACCAGCGCTGGAAGAGTTTATGATAAAAAGTATTATAGGCTTTAAAAGTGCACATGTAAAACAATGAAACACGACGTTTCGGGGATATTTGCACCCCGTTATCAAGTGTGGATATCCACTCAAAGGCTTCGCACACAAATAAAACAACACAAAATCATGTTATGGCAGACACATCCAAAAAAATATAAATTTAAAAATGTTTAAAAACGAAGAACCTAAGTATTGCTGGCCGAAACAGCAAATACAGTAGGGGGAGACCAGCAAGACGACCTCATCCCTGCGAGTGCAGGTAAGAAGTGTTTACTGAAAAACAGCTGAGAGCCAGGATTAATCTTGAAACTCTTTTGTTATTTTATCACATCAACCACCTGTTCACAATCACATATTACCTGAAAACAGAAACATGAAAGAATACATTCCCATAATAAGACAGTTGGGGCTATCCCAATTCGAAATTTGAAGTACCTCCCCTCCCCCGCTCACCTTTAGTATATTATGCGCGAGAGATCCACCTGGTTTCACTTCTTACCTGCACTCGCAGGGAAGAGGTCGTCTTGCTGGTCTCCCTACTGTATTTGCTGTTTCGGCCAGCAATACATAGGTTCTTGGTTTTTAAACATTTTTAAATTTATATTTTTGTAGGATGTGTCTGCCATAACGTGATTTTGTGTTGTTTTATTTGTGTGCGAAGCCTTTGAGTGGATATCCACACTTGATAACGGGGTGCAAATATCCCCGAAACGTCGTGTTTCATTGTTTTACATGTGCACTTTTATAGGCTATATTTTTTATCAAGAACTGGAATCCCAAACGTGAAACTTCAAATCGTAGCTACGTGAGGCTTGTATAAAACGAAAGTTACAGCAGACGACATTTTTATATACCGCAACTCGGAACAATACGATAGCTTCGTACAATGATTTCAATAGTCCTGAGATTGTTATGGAAACCGAACTGTCAATCCCGTGTTGCAAGAATGGATAGGCGTAACCTCAAACGCAATAGGCCGCCTAATTTCTTTGCTGTTGCCGCTCACGAAATTTAAATGGCGCATAAAACTTAGGCCTAAAAGTTCTGAAAGCTGTAGAATTATTATAATTATTAGAATTATTATCCAAGCTAACACCGTGTGACTTACAATTGTAATAATTCCAAAAAAAATTAGCTTTTGTAGTTTTAGTATGTGCCAGAGGCATGCGCTTCAACATTGTCATAGGAAACAGCATAGGGAGCTACGGATCTTTTGAATCTTTTGATTATTGTGAAGTGCTATCGTTACTGATGATTGTTGGCTTGCAGTTAAATGCTTTATTATTAATGTTTCAAATCTAGGGAAGATACTCTGCAATAAATATAAACAACGTAGCCTAAGCATGATTGGCGTTGGCACAGTCTTTGTCAGCTTAACCATGACGACTAAGGTGGCTTTTTAATTCTAGACGATGGTGATGGCAGTAAAAGGCTGAAAATAACGAAACAGAACTAAATGTAGGAGCAAACGAAAATCTCTTAAAAATTAACATGTAACGTAGCCTATGCCTACCTAAAATAAAATAAAAAGCTCAAATATGAACAAGACCAGCAAAGAGCTTCACACCAAAAGGCAAAATGCTCAAACGTAACCGAGTTTTAAGGAACCCAGATTTTTAAGAAACTTTAACAAGTATTGGACATATTTAAAATTTATTTCTATCCACTCCGTCTACAATAGACCAAAGCCTGTTTCCTAGTAAAATAAAAATAAAAAACTTTAACGGACTTCACAGACGTTTCCTATGTGAGCCAAAAGGTGTACTACCAAGTTACTACCAAGTATTATTTTTTTTCGTCAATGTTCAGTGAAACTACCAGTAAACATACACCTGTAAGTATGGCCAGGTGCAACAAGGGCCAGGCTCTTCACAGTATTAAGGAAGACTAGAATTGGCCACTGTGATTGACCAAAATATTTTGATTTATTGATTACACTGCTTACCTTTGCGTGAATGTGAGCTGGTTTATAATTAATGAAAAAAAGTAAAATAGCATCTCGTATGAACGTAATGGCAAAGAATACATAATAATTAACGACATATTCGGGGCTATTTTCAAGGTTAAATAATCGCACAAGAAAGAGCATGTCCAGCGTAATTCCACTTATCAGTATAAGCACAACAGGCGACAAAACATCGTTCAGTTCGTCCACCAATTTACATATGTTTTCATAGTGATTCCGGACATGTGTAACACAATTTACAGTAAGCGGTTGCCGGCATAAGGTATTCAGTTCACAGTGGAATGAGTCAAAGCAGGATTCTACCATACGAAAACAAAATGAAAAGAAACAAACGGCAAAAGTGACGTAGTTATAAGTCACTATCAAGAAAACCGTCTGTATAATGATGAAAATAGGCTGAATATAGACTAATGAAGCAGGTTCTGCGTCAGTGTAAAATAAAAATTGTTTAAGTTCGGCAAGAAAATCGGCCTTACTGCTGACTACAATGCATGTTCCCGCGAAAATGATAGTCACACTGGTGTTGATTATTATCGACAGTACCACTGACAGCAATGCTCTACGATACAGAGAACGTCCGACAAGTTCGTCTTGGTTCATGGTAACACTCCTTAATTTTGTCACCAAACTGCTGAAGCGCTGCCGCTTCCAAGCGAAAACAATCGAGCAACTGACGGACATAAAGCTGTAAATGAAATATCCTACAGCCATTGCAACCGCGCTGATTTTCTGAGTTTTGATGAAGATGGTGACAGCAACAGCAAGATAGTAGATTGAAGCAACTATTTGCAAACCAAAATTCAGGAAGAAAAGTAAGAATTGGAACCAATTTCTCCTGACGTCTTTATCGGGAGAAAATGTAATACCATACATGGCAAAAACAATTCTGCCCAATCGATATGATTTTGTCCCATACTTTCCCGAAAAAGTATGACTGTTAAGTTGGTCCTCGAAGTTGCATCCGAAGCTATTTACATTTTTTCTGCTTGGTTCCATTTTGTTGTCCGGCTTCGCCAGAGACTGAACTTTCGTCTCCTTTACGAAACCTAAGTTGTGGAGAGTCATCCTGTTGGAGCTGAAGAACATAAACGAGACTCAACCTGTATGCTGGAAAAGAGAATAATTGGTGTACTCGAATGTGGTTCTGTTCTTGTGGTCACAGTTGTCGGCCTTTCAGTTTATGTCTTTTTTTTTTGGTCAGCAATCTTCTGATTGTCTTCTAAATGCTTCAGTTGGTCTTGCTCAATCTGATCACTGATCTTCCCAACCTGCTTCTAGATTAAATATTCTTGTCTCACCATGACGGACTTCGCGCAACTGTTTGTTGTGGCAAGTATTCATAGCAACATCACACGACTGCTACTTGAGCAAAATTAATTTTGAACACGACAGGAACTTATCATTGTTCCGTGAACCAATAAGAGATAAACCTGGGTGTTTACCAACGACGGGTGAACCATAATTTAATATTTTGGAGTGTTAGTACCGAGCTGCAATTTGTCAGGTGTTCTACAGATTAGATGAACACTTTAAGCTACGTTTTTAAGAGCACAACAAACAACAAGAAGCACATTGTCCTTTGCAAAGAGGACAAGGTTTAATCAGCCTCATACTAACGTGAACTGCTGTGTCATGGTAGGGGGCATCAAGTGGCATTTTGAAAAGGTTTACTAGCACACACTGCCTCACTCTTTGCACATCTTCCCCTTTTTGTGATGCCCAAACTTTTCAGTAAAAAGATTATATAACAACAATTTAATTACTAAATTAAATTTTAAATGTAAATTGTTGTAATAAAAACGAGCCTGTGGGTGGCTGAATTACAACTGGGTTAAAAAGTGTGAAACCAATCATCAATTTTTTTTAAAGGTACACTATGCCTTACCACCATGCATATCATGCCTTGAGTACCTCCCTGCACCAAAGGGTTCAGATGGTACACTCACATCGTTACTGATGGATTCATAACTGATTCTGCTGTTGGTAGCACTTAAATTTGTGGCCCGCGGGTCTGTTGAGCACTTTCGGCTTCCATCAATGTCTTCTGTTTATGCGGTGGAGCTATGCAATAGGACGAGCCCTCAGATTTGCTGCTAGATCTCTGCAGCAGAATTTCATAGTCTTCGAAGACTCCAAGAGTACAAAGTCGAGTGTGGGGTCAATTCAGCGCCATAGCTTCGTGCTCTTATTATTGCGAGGCAAAAAGGCAACCCGCTATATGGGCTACTGTGCTAGAATTGTTTACCTTGTTCCGTACTGCAGATGCGCCATTGTCATCAGATTTCATATGAGATAAATCATAGCAGACACTACAGAATGTTGAAACAATTCAAAATTTAAAAATAAACGGAAATTCCTCACCAGCATTCCCTTTCAAAAAAGGAAAATACGGGAGGTGTAGCGTTAGATTCCGTCCTTCCTCCCTGAAAGCCAGGCAAGAAAGACACGGGTGATGCAAATTTCAACATCACGTGGGCTGCACGCAAAGTCCATCCTTCATGAGTTTTTTTTTTAATGTTTTTCTGCCTTTCAAACCGATTATGTTTAAGTGCGTCATAATGGGAAATATTCCTGAACATATTTGCTTTCAGGAAGAAAGTGATTATGCATTGGGGTTGGTATTTAAGAATAACCGAAGATTTCAAATTTATTCTTGTCCTAGTTTTCCTTTCAGTAAACAGGATTTGTACACTTTAAAGTGCTGGGGTGTGACCTGTGGATAGCTTTTTTTGAAGTTTTACTTCATTGATGACTACACTGCTTTTGTAATGACTATCCACAAACGAGCTGAAATGCAGTGTTCTGTATTTTGCATTGGTTTACGGTAGAGTGTAAACTCAATTCTGTTGAGACGTTTAATGATAGCTGCAGATCCAGAAAAGGATTTCATTATTATTAGCACAGATTAGCACAGTGTAGATTAGCACAGTGTAATTTAACGAGGGTGTAGCACCA
>JAHWFP010255482.1:0-10107 GCA_023313725.1 Lithobius niger
TTTCCCCCCCCCCCCCCCCCCGAGTCTGGCAATCGTGAAGCTTCTTGGAACATGGTGGTTTTATTACCAGGCCTTCCCCTACTTGATTAGAGTAGGCTATTGGAAAATTAAAAAGAGAAGTATTTTAATAAAACGTGCTACGAAAAATAGAGGCCTCCATTACGCAATCGTGATCTCTCTGGCTAGGCGAGTTATGCTTAAGCCTTGACAAGGAAGGCTTGTCTTGTCCTGGACATTTACTTCGCATTTTGAATGCGTGATTGACTGTCCACACATGTAGCATTTAGCATCCAGTTCGACCACTTCCGGCTCTTTCTCAGCAGACTGTGATGGAGACAGAGGAGGGGGGTGGTCGGCCGTCTTTTTAACCTCATTTTTCTCCTGTGGCCGCTTTTATCGTTTTTTTTTCAGGTTCTCTGTCACACCCTTCTTCATTTTTCCTTTTTTTTTGACGGCTTTTCGGTTACGGTTGACACTGCTAGCACCGGCATGGCTAAAGCTCCGTTATTCTCTGCGTCCAGCACGCCACTGCTTGGGAAATATGTGGCAACATATGCTTCATGTTTAAAATATCAAATTCGGTCAATGCTACAGATTTATCACCCGCTCTCATCACCAACAAATTATACAATTAACAAACAATAGATGCATTGCCTACTTTAATCGTTATATTAGAATTGGGCTGGCGCCAATACATTTGAGCTATTAAGCCTAGCCATTCCGCCGGTTCTAAAACAACCTCGTCCGAAACACCATGTTTTCCAACCACAATTTTGATGTCGTTAGCTGACGGAAATATTCTTATGAAATTTAGGCCGGTCAACGCAATAAGTCGCAATAAGTCATATTTTAATGTGCCATGACTGAGAAAGAAGAGAGAAACAGAAAAAACATAGTATTACTTATTTTTTTTTACTCGAGTAAATTTACTTTTACCTTCTTATCAAGTAACATCGTGATGTCTGTCATATACCCAACCAAGCCACTGAACTGTCGATAATTGAGAACAATGTATTTTTTACTCCACTTTTCAAAATTGAATTTTGCTTGGTACGCACTTCCACTCTGTGACACAATTACTTTCATGCCGGAGCCGTAATTTCGGCCCGACATAATTTGTTGTTAAAGGTTCCACTCGCTCACTATTTGATTATATACCCCGTGGTCCTTGATGAATTCTCGCCATTCCGGGACAGTAACTGCTATGCCTCTATGGCCTGCAATAAGTCCTGCCACCGGCGTGACGTATTCCTTCACTTGTACGTACAGTTTCCCTTGAAACAAATACCTCCCCACCAATAAAATAGGTATCGGGGCATTCAGGTGCACGCTTGACTGCTGAAAACGCCGCCATTTTTTCTTTTTTTTTTGGTTTTTAATCCCTACAGATTGAAAAGAGAGAAAAAAAACCCTCCCTTTAGTTTTTGTGACCCTATCCAACACGTACAAAATGTATAAAAAAAACCGCAGGCCTACCTTTTGCAGTTGCTGGATCTGTCTCTGAGGCGACGCTTTTCTTTTTCCTGGATTGCTAAACTCTGAAAAAATAATACGAAAACGCCACATAATGAACACCGACAACGAACTAAACTTGTCTTTTTCCACAATAATGTCTAAGTTTCATAACATCGACAATGCCTACCTTTTACTGAAAGGCTGCTGATTCTGAGGATCGGTGGCGAGTTGATGATTTCCAGCTCGCGCTGGCCGTTTTATAGCTTGGTGGATTCCATTGTTTCAAGTGGCCGACGAATCCTGGACGTTTCTTTTCGTAATCATTACGCCGCAACAATTAGTTCGTTGGTTCATTTTGCAGTACGACAGTCTATTGCCTGACCCATACGACGTGACGCATTTTTGAGCAATAATACTACGTCATATCAGCTCCGTCTGCTTGGCTCGAGGCTATATTTTTTTCCGCCCTCGTACCATTATTTCCCTCGTTTTGGGTATAAGGTGTTATGTAAAAGGCTTATGACATAAAAACACTGGCACCGATTGTCTGGATTTATGTTACAGCATGTCATTCCCATCCATTCGTTTTGCTAGACAACTTAAAGACGCTGTCGACATTCTTACGGCACTTTTTCATGATAAATCGAGCCTGGTGGTTATTTTAATTGAGGATACGTTGTTTAAGTTCCACGCTTTCTGACAGTTGTTAATAGGTAAAAATAACAACTCTTCCTAGCCATCCACTGTGAAATTACTTACACCCTCCATTTTTGACAGTCCTGACAATTTAGATATTCTGCCGCCATTCTCATGTCACGTGTTTTATACTGAATTGATCTAGGGTGGTTCATTGTTTTTTATAATTGAGGGTATTTGTATTTAAATACCACGCTTTCTTGACAGCCAATAATAGTCAACAAACGTGCTAACCTACATACGACCACTTCGTTATTACTTGTTTTTGTTTGGAATTTTCCTTCACCTCATGACCCGGTGTGTTTCTGTTAATAGGCAGTAGGGCGTGTAACGAATCGGTCTTTTTTTATAAATCGTTTATTTCTGTCATCTCCCACCTAGATTTTTGTTTTGTCTGTCTGATCACGTAGTGTCTCGTTTAAGTTCTCACGCACTTTTTACCCCTCCATTATTATTTTTTTCTTGAGTGGGCGGACTTATCTTATTACGCTCCAGGCCATTACGGTCTTTGTTCACAGTTACACTTTTTTCGGATTTTGGTATAACAAAATGGCCGGCCAACTGAGCAACACACAGCGGGAGAACCCCCATTCGCTGGCCGTAACGTTAGCGACGGATTTAATGGAAGATCAACCAGTAAGTACCTACTTTCATAAACAGCTCTTAAACCAGGTTTTTTTCCGTTTCACTTATTTTTAAAGTGAATTTCTGTATATCCGTTATATTTTTTAGTGAAGAGTCTTTTTGAACACTTGCCCATGTTTTGGCTAGCATGACATAGACCTCAAAATTTGAGCTGTGATGGTGGCAAAATGCAGCTTTTATCATGATTTCATCTGGTTTGTGACCTTCTTTACAACATTTAATTCCGTTGTCTTACCACTGGCGGCCTGTGTACCTCCTCCTCGGTACAGCTTGGATAGTTCTCGGGTAAATATTGTACCGAATTGACTTTTTTTTTATGTATATATATATATAGTGCAATGCTGTCGATTTTTTAGACCTACAAACCTGAATAAATTCTATAGCTGCAAACATACATAAACATTATCATTTTCGATACTGTATTCACCCCAGAAATAACTAACATACAGACGCCAATCTATTCGTTGAACTCTCAATATATTTCGGCCAATTTTTAAACCAACTGTCCTGCCCTTGCCGTCCACGGCCCTTCCTACGATCAGCCTGGGATAGAGGCACAACTATCCCGGTCGGGCAACCTGCAGCTACGGCTACGGATCTGAGGGCTACTGTAGACAACCCAGATGCATTCTCCACCCACACCCCAGGATTCAAAAGTGTTACAGAATGAAGCATAGGAATCTGTTAGGTTGTAACGTAGTACTACACGCTAGAGTTAGCCATACTACTTGGGTGAGTTGTAAACAGTTGACCCCCACAACCCTTTCTTACCATTCTGCCATTTTGTGACAGAGAAATTGTATTTAATTTAATCTCATATCCTTTTGTACCCTTACTTTCTTTACCCTTTATTTAATTACCTGTTATTTTATTCTTTCATTCACATTTTTCATACACGTATTAGACAAGACGGACAGCCATTTTCCTCAGAAGGGTTAAAAAAAAGTTTTATTTTTTTCTTACACGTTTTGCACTATAAGCCTTTAAAAATATTGCATGAAAACATGGCACACAAACACTTTCTGACCTTACTAAACTTAAAAAAAATTAGTACAGTGTTTATAAATTACTTCCTTAATAGCAAGCCTCTATAATAATATTAACAATGAAAGCAATTGCAATACGGCTTCGTCCGTTGGAAATAACTCAAAAAGTTTTGCTCAGTTTTAATGTCATGAGTGCATAGTTGTTTTTTTTTTAATTGATAATAGTTCTTATTCTATTCCCCGATTTGCATTCCAAAACTGACAAAAGTTGCACGAGGTGCTTTTATCAGCTTGGGATGTAACGAGGAGTTGAGAACATTTATCAATACTTAGACAACACTCGAACTGCTTTTTAAATATTCCCTAACGATCGACATAATTTGCTGCTTACAGCCTGTCTCATCATGAAAGCATACGATTGTTGTTGGACGAACATTACCTGTCACAGTGCGCCAATCAAAGTAAATACGTATTTCATTTTTAATGAAAATATTGCTTCCTAAATTTAAAATAGAATAGATATGATCTGTAACATTACAACATTTTACGACAATTATTATTAATTTATTTCCAACTAATTACTTTTAATTTAATTCCTACAATATATTTTTCGTACTGAGGCTTAACAAAAGCATTCTGGTGCTGTACAGCACATGCTGTGCAACAAAGATCCAAAGATCAACTTAAAGATTTTCATACAATAAATAAATAAATAAATAAATACAACTAAGGATAAACAGCTGAATCAGAAGAAATAGACCTTTTTAAGTAGCAACACACACACATAGGTAGTAATATAAAGATAAATAAATATTTGAGTAAATTTTTTTACAGCCTAATTACTAAGAGAACTTACCAAAAAAAATTATCAAAACTGTTTGTTGGCTACCGCACTTACATTTCAGCTGGAATAATTCGTCAGAAAAGAGAAAAATCAATTACCAGACAGTTCCTTTCAAAAAATGTTATTTAAAATCGCCAGGAATACATTTCAAAAATGTAATTCACCTGTGGTAAAATTGCCAATGGGTATGGCCAGCTGCATGTTTGCCGAGTTTATTTTCTAACACATTTAGGGTTAAGGCCTCCACCGCATGAGCAGGTAGGTCATTCTAGGTTTCATTCTAATATTGATTCTTTCTGATAAGGGATCGCAGTGTTTTGTACCAATGCCCCTAGCGGCAGAGTATGTGAACAGTGTGAAAATGTGTTGTGTATGGCAGCCGCTATAGTTACACTTAAGAATTTTGAAAACAGATATTAAGTTGCCTTGAGAAAGCCTTCACCATATGGAATGCAAGTTTAATTTTTGTAGTCTGTGAGTACAAGAGAAATACTGGAGCCCTTCTATGCTTTTCGTTATTTTTTGCTGTGCCTTTTAAAGAGCAGAACAATGCCAGACAATGTCAGAACAATGCAGAACCATATTTCAGAAGAATATTCAAGTACTGTTCGCACTAGTAAATAAACAATTTGGAATAAATTTCAGGGCTACGAGAATTAATAGTACGGTTAATTTCGAAAACACGGCAAGTAGCTCTGTGAACAATATCATGTAGGTTTGTGAACAATAGCATTTATGTGCTTGTAAAATTTTCACACCCAAATCAACAGTTTGCTCAAGTTGTGGTAAGGGATCTAGAACCCAATAATTTGTTTCACGTGCATTATTTTGTCCTAAGTTTAAATTCCAGTCTTAGTTGGATGGACTGGTAGATGCCAGTTTACAGACCAGAAGTAGAGTGAATAAATTTTTTGTTGAAAGTGGACCTAACCACAGACTCCTGTTACGACATGCTTCGTTTTTGTGTCATCAGCGAATTTAGATATCTGTGAAGTGTATGACGAATTGTTAAAAAAAAAAAAAACGAGCATCGCATAGCAGCGGCGATTAGGCCTAACCAGAGTGGCCTACCGTGCTTGGAACGAAAGCTAATGCTGGCTGATGTTCAGTAACCATGGTAACCAAAGATTAAGCTGTAAGGCTCACATTACATGCGACAGATACTGGCTTGGTAGCTAATCAATGGCTGTCCTGTATCCTGTCGCTAGGCGCGAGCATTGCGCTACACTGGTCCCGTTACGCAATGCCTTTGTAGTGACAAGAGAGTGGAGGATCTCATGTCCCCCTCCCCCCTACCTTTGGCCAATGGTTTGGTGTCGTATAAGAGCTGAACAAGTCATTAGGTTGAGACGGAGAACTTCCAGCATAGGCAGTGCACACTTCGTGTATCACCCATTGCAGGGATCAGGGAGTATTCTGGTCCTAAGATTGCCCGGATAGCCTTCAATGCGCAACAGCTGCTACAAAACAGCCCTAGAAGACAAGCCACGACTGTGAGCAGATATCGTGCTTAAACCTACCTCTTTCTGTCGCAGTCATTAGGTCGTTGCATTTTTGGGGGCCTAAGTCGGAGAATGATATGAACTAGACATTTTTTTTTATAAGTGCGAATTTTGGCAACTTAAAATAACGGAGGTGCTAGCTGCATAAACAGTGGGAAACTTAGGAGTTCAGGCTAAAATGTTGCCATCCAACATTCTAGCCGAAATTTATCTTTCGTGTTCGTTGGGCAAAGTATTTACTTTGATCTTAAATAAAATTAGAGTGAGGAGAATAAAACAATTGACTATGTCGTTTGAAAATACAAACCTGCGATATAAGATTTTGTTAGTGCAATCCGGAGTGAAGATTAATGCACGTAAAAACTGTTTTAAATTAAAGCACATTTTAAATTGCAAGCAATATCGATTATTGCAATTTATCCCGCACGTAAAACTGGGTAAATCCAGTTTTATCGCCCTTCAGTAGTGCATCTTCCAAAAAAGTCTTCAGTAAGTAAATGCAGCAGTGGAGTGGTGGTCACGCGTGACTGATTTCGAATGTTACAAGGAAGTTAAAAAGTAAAAATGTTGGAACTGGAATTCGACGCCCAAGTCGGATTACCAATCAAAATACCCCGAGTGCTTCCATCAAATCGACAATTTATATGTTTTATCACGAAACTCCTATCCAGATTTAATATCCTGAAAGCGAAGGTCGACGGAAAATAGCTGCAAAGGAGTTGAGCGCTAAAACTCACAAATTAGAGATTTCATAAAACCACGAGTAGAATTCTGTGAAACTATTTTGGTTGTCTATCCACAAAACGTTTTTATTTAGATTCGATATTAGGTTTTATTTACGTATTATCATTTAGCCCCACCAATGCTTACGACGTGGTTGTGTGTGATATTTTCGATGTTTACGATTTTACATTGTTTTAAATTTACGATTGTTTCCTATATTTGGGATAACGATACTAGCTCCATCACATTTCGTCAAGCAACCTGTAATATAGTTTGCTTCGGAACAGGTGTTTCTTAATAGGCCTAACCGACAATCGCTGATCACCACGTTAAACGTAATCTGGCCGAAACGCATCGTTGTGTTTCCGTAAAAGTCCTACGATTTACGAAATTAACTTAATTGCCCTAATACGGGTATAAATACTCTGAACTCTGCTGAGAAGCAGCTTCGTGTTTCCGTAAAAAAAAAAACGATGATTAACGAAGGTGACGTCATTTCCCTCATATGGGCATAATGAGAATGAAAGCGAATCGCGTCTTCTAAGTGAGATATGATTTGTTTGCGAGAAAAGCTTCGCTTTGTATAATTACTGGGACAGAAAGCTCTGGCGTGGTCTTTTCACCACGAACTTTTCAATGTAAATCGGCATGGTGCTCGTTTTGCGGAAATAAAACAAAAATTCTCAGCGAAACAAACTTTTATTTTTAGTTTTTGGGTTTTTTTCCTAGAAAGATGGAAAATATACATCAATGTCTGCAGTAAAATTAAGACTAATACACATGTTTGACTGGAAATAGTAATGTCTATCCCAACTGCAGCCTTTGTGCATATTTTCGAACTTAATATAGAGATACAAGAAACGAACAAGAAAGTACCGATGTTCAGACAGTTGGAATTAAAACTCCAGCATGATTTTGGAGATTGCCGAAAACGAAGAAAATTACGAATATTTTCAGGTTATCAGGAATTTACGCGTGATGACTACGAGATTTTCGGTGAATACAGGGCATGTGCAGCTACGAGCACATCTGTTCCGGATTGGTTGGGCCCGGACATAGTGGGGTGAGCGTGGAGAGTCAGAGGAGATGGTGTCACACTTTTTGTTTGAGAGCCCTCAGTGGGAGGCGCAGCGGCACTTTGGTCTTGAGGGAAGGACCCACCCACTTCGATCTGCACTCAACATTGCACCACACTCGGTGCTGAGGGGTGAAGGGTACGTAAGACGATAGGGTATTGCAGGGCAACTCAACGGTTCCAGTAGGGTATCCGGGTTCCATCAGGCTCTCCGCGTTCGTTGGCTCTCTGATGTTCTGTGTGTCATATTGGTCATATGGTGTAAGCATAAGGTGTGTGGGTGTATGGGCTATCTTCAGCGTAGGTTAAGGAGGTTGAATGTGTGGATATGATTTAGGTTAAGTTAGCCTAAGTCAGAATAGTGTGAGCGTATGGGTGAATAGACCTTTTGGGTCCAATAAACTAATCAATCGACCAATCTGAACTAGTAGTCACCGGATTGGTGAACCAATGCCGAACCCCATCGAAAACGAATGAGAACGTGAGTAGGGTAAGAACACGATTGGGTTGTAGCCGGAAATTCGGACGGAAGTGACGTCATTACCCCCCCTTCCGGTCACGTGATTAAAGTGGGGACGTAACTTCCGGTTTTCGTCGATCTGGAGGAGGGTGGGACAGTGGTTTTTGCTACTTTTTTCCGGTTTTCGTCAATCTGGATGATGGTGGAATAGTGCCTTTTGCTACCTTTTTCTGTTTTCATCGATCTGGAGGATGGTGGGAAAGTGCCTTTTGCTACTTTTTTGCAACCTTTTGATACCTCCGTGACCGGCACTTATGACGTCACAGTGCGGTTAATGACGTCACTTTCAGTCACGTGAACAAAGTGGGGGCGTCACTTCCGGTTCGTCAATCTGCAGGATGGCCGGAAAGAGCTTTTTGTTACCTTTTTTTTTTCGTTTTCATCGATCTGGATGATGGTGGGAAATTGCCTTTTGCTACTTTTTTGCATCCTTTTCTCATCCCGGACGGAAGTGACGTCATTACCCCCACTTCCGGTCACATGATCAAAGTGGGGGTGTCACTTCCGGTCAGGTGATGAAAAGTGGGGCTTCCGGTTTTCATAGATCCGGAGGATGGTGGAAAAGTGTCTTTTGCTACCTTTTTTTTTCGTTCTCAATCTGGAGGATGGTGGAAAAGTGTCTTTTGCTACTTTTTTTGCATCCTTTTGCTACCGCCGTGATGTCATTATCCCCACTTCCGGTCACGTGATCAAAGTGGTGGTAATGATGCACTTCCGGTCACGTGTGGAAAAGTGGGGTAATGACATCACTTCCGAGTTTCGTCGATCTGGAGGATGGTGGAAACGTGTCTTTTGCTACCTTTTTTTTCCGTTTTCATCTATCTGAAGGATGGTGGAAAAGTATCTTTTGCTCCTTTTTTTTGTCAATCTGGAGGAGGGTGGAATCCCACTTTTTTTATTTTCATCGATCTGGAGGATGGTGGGAAGTACCTTTTGCTACTTTTTTGCATCCTTTTGCTACCGTGATGTCATTACCTCACTTATGACGTCACAGTGAGCCTAATGTCGTCACAAAACATAATGGCGACATAGGTTTTTTCTTCTGCGTCAGTTTTTCGCAAGCGTTCATTCAAGTGTTACGTCATGAGGAAGGATGGGGGGGGGGGGGAGTTAGTCTCTTATGATGTTTGAAGATGAAGGGGAGAGGGAGGCCAGTTAGTGACGTAAGCATCGAGTTTTCACAGGAAAAATTAAGACTTTCTTCATAATTTTAAACTTTTCATATTTGCAATTCCATTTAAGTGAATTCTGTTAGATCTGGATCAAGTCAGTTCTGTGAAATAATTCTGTGGAAAATCAAAATACCCACAGCATTGACTTGACAAAGATTTTTTTAACTTCCGTCCCCCAGTGCCTTAATTATGCAAACTTGAATTTTAGTAAATAACTCTTTTCCCCCGCATTTGTTTTATTGATGGGGAGTGAGGGGGGGGGTTTTTTTACTGATAACGATTGAAGACCAGGAGGAAAAGGGGGTGGATATTTGCTGATGCGTGATGACGTCACACTTGAACGAGCCCTCCCCAAAACTAGAAAAATGTTAGGATTTCGCAAGGTGGATCTAGACACTAGTGTGTCGCCGCCAAGTAGACGTTTTATTGTTGTTGGAGCTTAATTGTCAGAGCGTAATTGTTAGAGTGTTATTGTTGTCAGATGGCGGC
>JAHWFP010255483.1:0-10878 GCA_023313725.1 Lithobius niger
ATGTCTAAGGTCGAATTTCTTCCTTGGTCAAGTAGCAAAATCCGACATAGGGGAGACGAGCTCTCATGGCGAAACCGTACAAGTTATTCATATTCAAGTAAATTGTGAAAATGGAGGGTTTGCCGGGATTGAAATTGGCCAGATGTTTGTTGTTCGCCTTCGAATATCTCTTGCAAATAAACGACATGCCGCCTCTGATGCCGGATGTTATCATGTTGTGTTTTCCCGAGTGTAAAAACAACTCCAATTTGGATTCCTGCATTCTCAGAAGTGCCGCCCAACTAAATCCCGGACTAGAGATGTAGTAACAGGGATCCAACTTGTTGTTGGCGAGATATATTTTCCTGAAATCTTCGAAGATGTTGGCGAGTAGGAAAACGTTGGTCATCTGGTAGATTTCGTGATAGGTACCGAATTTTTTTACTTTCATCTTGAGCCACAGGTTGAGCGCTCTCACGTACTCCTCACCCGCCAACTCTTCGTCCTTCAGTTGAGAGAAAAAGCATCTTCGAGAGGGAAGCTCTTCTTTTTCGAAGATGGACATGTCGGTAGCGTATTCGTAGGGGTAAACACCTTTCTGGGTCAGCAGATCTACATCGCTTTCTCGCGCAGTTTTTTCGACGAACCACGAGGATTTTAAACCAGAGTCCAAAGCTGCCTCGAGAATCGGGAAGGTACCGTCGTTCCTGCGGCGTTTGACCAAAGTATCCAAAGAAGCTTTAAGGAAATTCACGCTGTCTATGAATTGAAGGCTTACCCCGCTGTCTAGCCTCTTGATTGTCATACTCTGAAAACGCTCGGCATTCCGACCGATAACATCGACTTGTCCCTCAAACATGTGCACGGCTGGAACGAGAAGGTGCATGTCGTAGCATTCTAGACCGTGGAATACGACTGGGATGGTTCTTTTTTTTTCGTACGTTGAGATTACATTTTGTGTGAGTCGGTCCTCTATATGTTCCGCTAACATGACAGTGATCCCTAACTTTCGAAACCAAAAAGGGCAAGGGTTTTCCACAATAGTGACAGACTTTGGCCTCTTCGTAACTGAACTGTTCGGCTGGGGAAAGATTGAGGGGTGGTATCCTTTTCAACAACTTGTTATCATTTCGCGCTTCTTTCTTACGCGTTTATAAAAAACTTCCACCGCATCTTCTCCCAAGTAGTAGTCTCGATTAACGATTTTCCTGTTCTGACCGATCACGACGTAACCGAAGTTGCAAGGTGCGTGTCGATAAATTCGGGGGGTCGAGCTCGTCGATGGGTCCGGTTGAGCGGTGTGGATGGGCAGGAGTAGACACTTAAAGTCAGCATAGATGATGAAAGGAAAGAGCTTTTGACAGTTAAAATGTCGAAACTGTAGAAAGTTGTCTCCCCGAGCCTTAAATTGGAGGGCTTGGCCGGATTGGTTTTGACGCATTCGTTTTGGTGTCTTAAGACCATCCATTTCATTCCAAATCCTGCGAAACAGTTTCGGCAATAGTATTTGGCGTTAGTCCCCGAGCCTCGATAACGTAAAAACTTAGCGATGTCCGTAATGGCGCAGTAATGGGTGTTGTCCGTGGCACTCAACGAGAGAAGGTCGATGGGTAATCCATCGTAGTTCTTGGAAACCCTGAGCGTGTACAATCTCTCGTCGTAATTAAAACCGACGATGTCTACAAACTTTTCAATTTCCTCAAACTTGGTTGGGTAAGACAGAGAGCTAGTGTCGAGCATGTCTTCGAGCTCTTCGTAATCTTCGGGGTTAGTACTGTCTAACCCCAAACCCGATGATAGCGTCGAGTATAGAAAACATTTTGCGTCGTTTATATTTTGAACATTTACCAACGATTTCGCCTTGGCCTCGAGTTTTCGAGGGAGTGGAATATACGACGAAGCTCGCATTGGTCGATACTCCACCACTCTGATGATTAAGTTGGTGATTCGTTTTATGGCCCAACAACTTCTTCCCCCGGCATAAACGTCGAAGGATTCTTGAATTTTGCGGAATGCTTCGTCCAATACAGTGGGAATGTCGTTTGGATTGTATAATTTCAAATACCTGGACCAAAAACCGGTATCCATTAATGTTTCGTCATTAAAAAATTCAATTCCCAAACAAAGCTGCACCTTACAGATCCTCCAGATCGACGAAAATGAAAAAAGTGGGGGTAATGACGTCACTTTCCACCCTTCTCCAGATTGACGGGGGAAAAAAGTAGCAAAAGGCACTTTCCCACCGTCCTCCAGATCGATGGAAACGAACAAAAAGGTAGCAAAAGGCACTTTCCGGCCATCCTCCAGATCGATGAAAACCGGAAGCCCCACTTTTCATCACGTGACCGGAAGTGACGTCATTACCCCCACTGTCGTCACGTGACCAGAAGTGGGGGTAATGACGTCACTTACGGTTGTGGCTGGAAAGATGTACAACCCAGTCGTATTCTTACCCTACTGGTGTGAAGGATCTACCTGACGTTGTATGCTAATTTTCTACGAAACTAATGTTGCAGCTTTAAGACTCACTTTGCCCTGCCTCAGCTCCTACCATTTCTATGGTTAACTTATTTGATTTCTGGTCTTCACAAACTACGATTAAGACTTTCAAGTACTATGACGTGTTCCCCTCCATTCCTCCTCTTCAACCTCCTCAACCGTGTAATGACGTCCGCAGCAGAACCCTCCCTCAACCGTCCAGGCCCTAATCCCCTCTCCCCCAATCCACACAATCTGGAATGACTTCTGCCTGATCTCAGGGGTGGGTGATAATGTAACAGAATACCCACCTGTTTGTCCCCAGTTTTGTCTCCACACCCCCCCCCCCTTTCCATTTTGAAAACAAAATATCAAATTTGTGACGTAGTTGTCACCTGACCTTTTTTCTTTTTCTCTGGCCTCTCGTGAAGCATTACCCTGGCAGGCAGGCAGTCATCTGGGATTTTTTTTCAGTTGAACTGATATCAAGTCAGTCAGGAAAAATACGACCATCGACTGGCATGCCGAACCATCTAACCAAACCGATCACTGATGTGAATTTGTGAAACTTGTTAGTCTTAAACCCCAATAATATGTTTCAGTACAGCTGTAACAATTTTTAATT
This sequence comes from Lithobius niger, assembly GCA_023313725.1. Classification (NCBI taxonomy): domain Eukaryota; kingdom Metazoa; phylum Arthropoda; class Chilopoda; order Lithobiomorpha; family Lithobiidae; genus Lithobius; species Lithobius niger. The sequence goes on from JAHWFP010255483.1 coordinate 3,083, forward strand.
CACAAATTTTGACAAATGCTGCCCTTGTTGTAAATTGATTATCTGGAGGTTATTAAATCGAGCACAGCTGAAACATTTGCAGGAAGAATGCTTGATGCACTTGTACTTTTTGATGTTTACACCAGAATATCGGAAACTGGTTTACCCACAACGAAAGATGGAACATGCGCAAATGTTATCATGGAAATTCCTGGGGCGTCGGACGAACGTCTAAGTGGAAAATCGTCTAATGGGATAATTGTCTAATATCTGCATAAATAAAAAATCTGGAAAATCGTCTAAACGGAATACCGTATAATGGAAAATCATCTAAACGGAATATCGTATAATGGATAATCGTATAATGGATAAACGTCTAACTGAGGTTTCTGATGTTATATGTATAGCCGTGGCAGCGCGAGCGAGGCAGGGACATTAGACGATTTTCCATTATACGAATTTCCTGTTAGACGACTTTCCGTTATACTGTTATAAGGTAATACGTTCTTCCAATTATGCGATTTTCCAGTTAGACGATTATCCCTCGCCCCGCTTTCCTTTATAACGCTCCTGGTAGTATTTATTATTAAAACCCAAATATTGAGCATTTTATATTATTTTTCTATTTTTCAAATTTATTTTGTGATGATGTTTACTGGGGCTTTCAATGTAGGACCTTTCTTAAGTTGCCTTGCAAAGGAATAAACTTAACATCATCGGCCCATGAAAATATCTATCAACTCTATTACAGCATTGAAATAGTTATAAATTCTAAAAAACAGATGCTGATATCGGAAGAGGATCAATTCTATGCCTCTTAGTAGCAGGCTTGTGACTAACATCACACAAATGAAATAATTACGTATGTATATTCTTTTTATGTTGCAGGTGTTCCTATACTTCATCTCATAGCAGTGCCTTTTCCAAAAGTGTGGCACACTGAAATGGATGACAGAAATCACTTAGATTTTGACGTTATAGAAAACCTCTATAAAATCTTTATAGTGTTTGTAGCGGAATATCTGCATCTTGATGTGGATGACACTTCGTAGCAAACTTAGTCAACCCAACAGGTCCTGGCTTCTTTACCGTCGTAATGATCACAGTGCTTTCCACTTGCTTGCTACTTTTTTTTCTACGAAAGCGAAAAGTTTCGTATTGTACCATAGTTTTAAATGTGTAAAGCAATAGCAAGTATGTATAAAGAGTTTATACTGAGAAATTAAATTCATAGCAATATTGTTGAATGAAGTGAATATAATTATGAACTTTCATTTTCACTTGTATTATGATTAACTGAGCAAAAAACGGCTTCGCCGTTTAGAAAAAAACCATTAGAGCTGGCCCCATACTCACAGCCTTGAAGGTACACGAATAGAAACGGATTAGACTTCACTCGAACACAACGAACTATAATTTGAACTATAATTTGTGTTAATTTTGTGAATGCATTATTATCTTTCAATTTTGTAGCGTTTTGCTATTTATGGCGTCTATTTTGTGTGTGTTTGTGGGTTTACGTTTTGCGAATTGGAGTTCAAATTATAGTTCGTTGCGTTCGAGTGAACTGTAATCCGTTTTTATTCGTGCAGGACTGTGAGTATGGGGATACGAGCTCTAATGTTTTTTTTCTAAACGGCATAGCCGTTTTTTGCTCAGTTAATTTGTTGGCTTTTTTCGCTTCCATTTTATATGTGTCCACTGTCCTCCGATTTTTGTTTTAAAAAAAAACGGAACATTAGAAATGGATACTTATGTTTAGGTTCCGCCGAAGGTTTGTCCCATGAGTATTATTTGATGGCAACACATTAGCGTGTTTCTGGATTTAGCATGCGTCATCTCCATGAGTAGTTGATTCTGGATTGTTTCAGTATCGTGGCAACAATCGCCGAAACAATTCAACTGGCTTCCCGAAGCCCGCATTGAAAAAGTAAATAAGTCATTCAGTCATGTCGGCCGCCCAATTTTAGCTAATATAGTTGAATTTAACTTGCTATGGGTATGTCACTGCTGGTTTTCAAATATCAAAATATTTCAAGACCTAGTATAGTTTTAGTTTTGGTAGGTTGTTTTGTTGTAAGCGTGTAAAGCTTATGTATGGAGAGAGTTGTTTTTATTTTATTATAATTAAACTGGATACATACGTACACTGGTTTTAAGACGGTAGTTGTGGTGGATAGTTTTGAGATCAAGTAACTAAACATAAAATTCAGTTGCGTTGTACTGGAACGAGTTCATAAGTTTGTCAAACTCTTTTTAAAAAGCAAGGTTTCAGACAAGTCAAATATATTCAAGGGAGCTAGTGTGATCCATATTCATTCATGTAGTTACACTCTTTTAAGATCTACCTCCCAAGTTAATTCAAACAAAGATTTTGTAATACATTCTAGTTCTGAACACGTTCGTGCCCCGTCGTTTATACAGTTCACTTACTAAAGCAAAGCTTTATAAATTGTTAAAAACCGGAACTCGACCCTCATTGAAATAAATAATATAATAATAATAATAATAATAATAATAATAATAATAATAATAATAATAATGTAATAAAACACTTTAACCATCATGAAAAGATGGTATGGACTACGCAAGGACAATAAGCCAACTAACAATTTAGATTTAATATTGTCGTTTCAAGAACTGTAAAAGAGGGACTTTGTCAAAGGCTAATTTAAAAGCTCCCACTGAGACTGCACCAACGGCAACATCAGGAAGCGAGTTACCACCCTCAATCTAAAAAAAATTCGTCTGCATTCAAGTCTCAATGTCTGGGCTCGTAGCTTGAATGGATCACCACGAGTTGAATGGGGAGTATTGAATTCAAAAAAAGGTAAGTCCACCAAAGAAAGACCGTGCACAGTCTTGAAAGACCGTGAACAACGTAAGTATTAAGTTTGATTGTAACCTCCGTAGTTCAAGTGGCTCTAGATCTGCCCTCCGCAAACGATCTCCAGGGAAAGATTCCGAATTCCCTGTATCCAAAATCTCGTGTGAAACTGCGTTGGACCGATTCCAGGAGGTCTATGTCTTGCAACAGATACGGCGAACAGGCAGGGCTTGCATAAATCTCGTTATTTCAAAGCCAAAGCTATTATTCTATTATAAAGCTATTATTCACCGATACCGAGATATAGGGAATGCTTCCAGCTATGAAAGTAGATGAATATCTCCAGTAAGATACGAACTGCATACCCTTTCTGGTTTACAGTCTGGGGGTGTAACGAGAATTGCGTGGCAGGCCGCGTAAGTACGAAAGCATTGTTATAACCATTGTTTGTATTGTCGGCATCGTCTCTCATTGGACGGCCACAGTTCGGACAATGACAACGTGTATACTGGCGTTCGTTACAACATTGCTAAAGAAATTGTATCCACGTCCAGTCACGAAAAATGAACAAAATATCAAAATAAAACCAAAAACTAGTAAAGAGGCCACCAAGTTGAGAATGGTTCGACCTCCCAAAGGAGTGATATGAACTAAATTAAAAAAAAAAATTAAAATAAAACAAAACCAAAAACTAGTAAAGAGGCCACTAGGTTGAAAATGGTTCAGACTCTCAAAGGAAATATGAAATTAAAATATTGGGAAAATGACCACTCAACCTGTTAGTGACGTGACGCATTATTACACATCTGGAGACTATAGTTAAGTCGCTCGCTAAAACCTTTTGAATTTTTTGACTAGTTGAGTCTAATACACATACTATAATCATATCTAAAACCAACACTAGTAAAAGGATCGCCAAGTTCCGAATGGTTCGGCTCTTCAAAGGAGTCGTATCAACGCACAAAGACATCCACCAAGTTAATCGTACCGAATAATACTTTGGACATTAAACATAAACTTGAACTTTGCTTCCGAAAGTAGCAATGTTCTAGTTTTCATTTAACCTTCGAACTAATAGTCAGTGCGATTAACTTGGCGAATGTTTTGGTGTTGTGATACCACTCCTTTGAAGGGCCGAACCATTTGGAACTTGGCGATCCCGTTTACCAGTTTTGGTTTTTATATGATTATAGTACAGTACACGATTCCACCATTACACTACTACATTTAGTGTGGTAGCGTCTCGAATTTACTGGTTTTGTCCACGGTTTCGGTGCACATGCAAGTTTGTAAAGATATTGTTGTTCGAAACATTGCTGTTAAAGCATTGCTTCAGCATTGTTTCCTCCAACAAATATTTTTTTTCGGATCTCCTGTAGGGAAACGACATTGTTACTTTTAGCCTTGTTGTTTTTAATCCATTCCGGGTGTTGCAGACATAGGCCTTAGGGCTTCGTCGGGCAGATGACCGGGTGCGGTTAACGCTTGCTAAAACCCTTTGACCCTTTTGTTGTTTTTAACTGTTGTAGATTTCAGTAGAACACGGGCGATATCCTGCTTATCACCTAATATCATGACGATACAATGCGTTACCACGTAATAGTGTTAACACGCACTGTGTCAGACGTATTGTGTCCGTCGTATTGTCCGATTTTCCGATATCAGTCCTCTGCAACAATGGCTGTACAAATGAAGGTATATTACACGTGTGGATGCGGGCTGAGAACTTTGCTCTCAATACTCAAACCAATACGACAAAGAAGTGAGGTAATTACTCCAAGCTCATACCTTGGAGTAATTATCTCTCATCGTTCCCCCATTTATTCAAACCAAGATCTGAGGCCGCATCCATATGTATAGCTGTGATTTCATTGTCACAGCCATTGTTGTGGATGTCTGATATCGGGAAATCGTACACTGTAAGTCAAAGTTTCTTGGCTAAAGGCGAAAGCAAAGAGGAGTAAACAATTGATTGGCGTCGAGCAAGTCATTGTTGCGTGTTGTTGTAACCCAAAAAGTGAGATCCAAGTAAAATAGATGTTGTCGACAATAGATTTATTCGAGCAAATTCACTGTTGTACATTGCAAGCCAAGAGCCGATAAACCTACAAGAATCAAGATTGAAAAGTCGGCCACTAGATGTTATCATCAACCAGGCATTCGGCTCGCTCAAGAGAAAATTGGGTAGGTAGGGGAAAAGGAAACAGGGAGGGGCAGTATTTATAATTCAACTTCCCATCCAAATTCAACTACATGTAGCAAAGGGGGAATGGAAGTGGAGGGACGGGTCCAGGACGGTGAGGGAGGGGAGAGGATGGGTGGAAAAATATTATTACAGGAGACAAATTACCCGTCTAAGTGAACGGCCAGGCAACACCGAGTGAAAACTGGGAAACCACTGCGGCGATACAAAACCACGAATCGAAAAGAAGGAAAGTTACTTGTGAAATCAAGCATTGGACGAACACCGCGAACAAAACCCGTAGGCCAAGCCAGGTACGACTGCTAGTTGGCTGATAAAAGACTGTATGCAGATTGGTGGGTGCAGTGAAGTGAACGTATCATGATGCACTCCCTCGTTACCGCCGGAGTGCACTTTTCTGATAGTCTTGGAGCAACGAATTAGCTGGAGTTGTTCAATTCAGTAAGTCTAACCACCGTGTTTTTTCAACTCGCTACTCATAGCTCTCTTATGTAGGCTACTTAAGCATACACAAATCATTGTAAAATATGCAGGATGTAACAGAAGTAATGGATCAGGGTCCACCGTTTCCTTGTGTCATCTCCAAGCAAAATGAAACCTGGGTGAGCTTAAAGAGTCGCTAGGGGAACGTTTTCACGTGGGAGTTTGATTGACCTTGACATGTCCGTTCAAGATCATCACGTTTCAAACTTTTTACCCGATCGTCGAAGACCACTAGGGTACATTTCAAGGATGTTGGCAATCATTAACCAATACTACCAAAAAAACAGAGCGAAAATCGGGGGTGCAAAATAAAACCGTAAAAAAAAAGGCAGCATGTCAAGCAAAGAAGCATCGCAAGCAAACGGGCAGTGAGATGCTTGAGATTCTTCCTTGCCTAAAACGCTGCCCTTATGTTTTGGGTTTTATTTTTGTCCATAACTTTTGTAGTTATTAACCTATCTTCGTTCTGTCTTTTTGGATAGTACTGGCTAATGATTGCCAACATCCTTGAAACATACACTAGTAGTGTACACTAGTAGTCTCGGGTAAGAAGTTTGAAATGTTGTGTTCCAAATCCAGCAAGCGATACTTTTGTGAATAAACGCACCCTTGTTGTGTTCCAAATCCAGCTAGCGGTACTTTTGCGTATAAACGGTCCCTTAACTGTGTTCCAAATCCAGCTAGAGATTCTTTCCTATATAAACACACCCTTATTGTGTTCCAAATCCAGTAAGCTATATTTAGGTATACAACCGCACCCTTATTGTGGTCCAAATCCGGCTAGTGATACTTGTGTATGTAAACGTACCTTATTGCGTTTCAAATCTAGCTAGCGACACTTTTTTGAATAAATGCACCCTTATTATGTTCCAAATCCAGCTAGTGTGCTTTTGTGTATAAACGCACGCTTATTGTGTTCCAAATGCAGCTAGTGATACTTGTGTGTATAAACGCAACCTTATTGCGTTCCAAATCTATCTTGCGATACGTTTCTGTATAAATGCAGCCTTATTGTGGTCCAAATACAGCCAGCAATACTTTTATGTTTAAACACACCCGTATTATGTTCCAAATTCACCTAGCGATACTTTTGTGTACAAACACAACCTTATTTGTTCCAAATCCAGCTAGCAATTCTTCTGTGCATAAACGCACCCTTATAGTGTTCCAAATCCATCTAGCGATTTTTTTTTTGTAAATACAACCTATTGTGTTCTAAATTCAGCTAGCAATAATTTTTTGTGTAAATGGACCTTTATTGTGTTCCAAATCCAACTAGCGATACTTTTCTTTATAAATGCACCCTTATTATGTTCCAATTCAGCTAGCAATACTTTTGTGCAAAACGCACCCTTATTGGGTTCCAAATGCAGCTAGTGATACTTATATGGCTAAACACACCCTTATTGTGTTCCAAATTTGTCTAGCAATACTTTTGTGGATTATTGCTTTTCAAATCTATCTAGCAATACTTTTATGTATCAACGCACCGTTATTGCTTTTCAAATCCAGCTAGCGATACTTTTAAGTAGAAACGCACCCTTCCAAATCCAGCTAGCAATACTTTCGTGAATAAACACACCCTTATCCTGTTCCAAATCAAGCTAGCAATAGTTGTGTATATAAATGCACTCTTATTGCGTTCCAAATCCAGCTAGCGATACTTGTGTGTATCACCCTTATTGTGTACTAAATCCAGCTAGCAATACTTGTGTGTATAAACGCACCCTTATTGTGCTCCAAATACAGCTAGCGATACTTTTCGGTATAAACGTACCCTTATTGTGTTCCAAGTCCAGCTAGCGTTACTTTTGTGTAAGAACGCACCCTTATTTGGTTCCAAATCCAGGTTGCGATACTTTTGTGTGTAAACGCACCCTTATTGTGTTCCAAATCCAGCTAGAGATACTTGTGTGTATAAATGCACCCTTAGGCTGTTCCAAACGCAGCTACCTATAATTTTCAGTGTAAATGGACTCTTACTGTGTTCCAAATCCAACAAGCGATACGTGCGTGTATAAATGCACTTTTATTGTGGTACAAATACAGCTAGCGATACTTGTGTACAAACGCACCCTTATTCTGCTCCAAATGCAGCTAGCTATACTTTTCAGCATAAATCCAATCTTACTGTGTTCCAATACTTGCATGTATAAAAGCACTCTTATGGTGTTCCAAATCCAGCTAGCGGTACTTTGGTATATAAACGCACCCATATTGTGTTCCAAATCCAGCGAGAGATACTTGTGTGTATAAACGCACCCTTATTGTCTTCTAAATCCAGCTATCGATGTTTTTCGCTGT
>JAHWFP010255484.1:0-17462 GCA_023313725.1 Lithobius niger
GTATCTGGACATTCAACAATACTTTGGACTGCGGATGATGTTGAAGAGGATGCCATTTTTTTTTTGTTTTTAATCCCTACAGATACGAAAAAAGAGAGAGAGAAACCTCTCCTTAGTTCTAGGGCCCCTACCCACACGTAAATTAAAATAAATGAACCCGTAGGCCTACCTTTTTCTGCTACGGAACGGACTTGAGCTCACTTTTTCTTCCGGATTGTTGAACTGTAAAAAAACGAAAAGCAGCACATTAACGGACTTGTCTTTTTTTTCCTCGTAATGATGTAAAGACTTATAAATAACCACGATGCTTACCTTTCTTTCCCGTAACTGTTGATCGGAGGAACAGCCGGCGAATTGATTGTTTGCAGCTCGCGCTGGCCGTTTTATAGGTCGCCCGATTACACTGTTTCAAGTAGAGACCCGTCCGACGAATCGTAGCCGTTTCTTTTCATAATACCCTTACGTTAATGCACTTCCAACATTGGTTCATTTTGCAGTACGACCAGTCTATTGCCCAGTTCATGTCACGTGTCACGTTTTCGCCTATAATATCGCGCCTATATGCTCCGCCTACTCGGCCTGCGGCTATTTTTTTCTTTTGCACCAAGTACACTCATTTCCTTCCTTTTGAGTGTAGAAGGGTTATGCGAAAGGCTTGCATTACACATAAAAAACTGTCTGGGTTTTCGTTTCACACCATCATTTACTTACACCCCTCCGCTTAGACATGTCCCGTTTTTTTATAATGAATTGACGCAGATGGTTCGCTGGTTTAAATCCCACGGTTTCTTGACAGTTATTAATGGTCTACAAACGGTCATAACCTCCATTCTTAGACCCCTCGTTATTACTATTCTGTCTAGGCGTACTTCCCACGTTTTCTTAACACTAGTCTATACAACCACCCTTAACCTACATTCATAGACCTCGTTATTGCTATTTTATTTTTTATTTTATTGGCGTCCGGGATTCAGGTTTAAGATCCCACGCTTTCTCGGCAAACGTCCCTTCGCTACACCCTCCATTATCGTTATTTTGGCTGGGATTTTCCTTAACCTTGTGACCCGATGTCTTTCTGTTAATAGATAGTTGATGGATTAGTCCTTTTTTAAGTCATCCCCCACCTAGGGTTACTAACAACGTTCCCACGCACTTTTTTTTCTTGGGTGGGAGGGGCTTGCCACGATTGGGTATTGGATTCGGTTCGTTGCTAGTATTTTGAGAAAGGGACAGTATTCTTTTAGTGATGTGAGTGTTTTATTACGGCTTTATTATCTGCTTGATATATTAAAAACGTCACATATTTTTTCATTTATGTGTGTCTATACCTTTTGGTTTCATTACAAAATCCATGTTTCAATTTTTCATCATTAGTATCTGTGTAGTATCATAGTATCATATGTGTAGTATCATAGTATCATATGTGTAGTATCATAGTAGTATCTGTGCAACTAATTGTCTTGGTGCTGAAACCAATGAGGGCACCTACTGTCTACAAGGGATGTTGTGGCTGAAATACTGATCATCAGGTATATTCACAAGTTAAACTGGTAACACTGATTAATACTTATTGTGTGTAGACTGAGCTGTCGCTGAATGGTCAGGTCAAGATTACCTAATATGCAGAGTGTGCAGTTGCATAGGGCCTCCACTCTAGAGGCTGGACCTCTCCAGGGCCTATTCTTCTGTGGAGACTTGCTAAACACCACTTATGACAACCTGGACAATTTTCTGCCTATAACTTAAAACTTGTCACAACATGTTATTTCACGAGTAGCACATTGAAGTCTCTATATCTAACATCACGTTCAACTTCAAAACGAAAGTGTGGTAATCATAGTCACTAACATAATGCGACTTATGTAACCGGTGTAACGACTGCTAATGTTAAATTACCAACTTAAATTTCTAACATTTATACCGCAATAAGTGTTTCATCAATCGGGATGAATTTTTTGGCAACGATGTTACAAATACAAGCATTAATACTCCACAGAGACAATAGTAATACTGTGTCAGAAGAGGGTAAACCAAATACTGGATCAAACGTGTTAAAATCTTGTGTAATTTTACAGACTTCTGAACGGGAAAAATTTCTTTTATTGAGACGTAAAAAAACGTTTAGCCGATTTTTGAAACTAAGTCTTTTAGTATCATTTTCATGTTGTTAATTTCGGTCCAATGAAAGGGTGCTGCGTTGTTCACCATAAGTCCCCCCAAAATCATTATTAGGTATTTGAAAGTATTATTTGTACCTAACAAAGCACCGTCTCAGCAAGAGTAATCTTGGCCCGCAAAATGATTGCCTACATAGGAAAATAAAAAAACATTCGATATGGATTGCGTGAGTGCATTATTGGAGCAATATCAAAATAATCTTTTCAACGAAAAACGTTCAACTAATAAAAATCTTGAGCTGCCTAAATTATTATTTCATTCTTCTACACACTTTTTATGGCAAGGTGCGACAGCAGGTTTTATCGCTATCAGCATCAACCAGTTTTGTGGAGCAACTATTTGCATGCATGAGAAACATGACACTGTGCATTGTCAACAATTGCTGCGCACGAGACCTATTAATCCTAAATACCAGGGAGTAGGCCGGAAAAAAATCCCAATGGTTTTCATAAAACAAAACTCCTCAATCAATTCTCGGTGACGATATACTCCGCTTAAATTTTAGCCAAAATATAGAAGTTGCGATTGAAAGCCCGCCATATGTCAGGTTTTAGGTCAGCCGCTGTTTCTGTAGGATATGAATAATAGTCTGCATTATGAAGAGTGACCTCCTTAGCCTGATGCATTCTTCACGTTGACCGTTCATATAAGCAAGCCAAAATAAACCGTTTTGACTTTGGAATCGAGTAGTCAATATATGTTAAGACAATTACTATTCTTCACTATCATGATGGCACTAACACAAGAATTAGAGTTAACCTAATTCTCTCGGTAATTCACCAAAACTGGTCTTAAATTGATGGTATATTGGAATCGATTCTATAATAAGCCCTTCGGGTCTATGGCATAAACTGATTAAATGGTCTATCGTGTAATATAGAATGCATTTGAGGTTTATGATTCACATAAGAAGGAGAGTACAACACTCCTCAAAGGGGTAGTTATTCGCCCTGGCGCCTGCCCTTCTGTTCACTTTATTAGGCAAAGTACCAAAAAAATTGCCCATTCACACGAGACACCTAATTTAGTCTCCTTGTCATTTTACCATAATAATGTAAGTGAAATGCAAATATAATAAAGATGGTAGGGCTGACTCAAAAAAAGCTGTCATAAATCCCAGAGTTAGCTCAGAGACCTGTGTGATAACCATCAAGAGTCTGGCTCAATCATCTCCCATATTGTGTATTGTGGTATTTTCGTGGTATTTCTAATCAAGCATAGCTTTTGGGTCTACTTTTTTTTATCCAATTTTAACTTAGGTTTACTGCAAGGTGGGTGCGCATCTTGAAATGGAAGTTGGTGCTAGGTTGTATTTTTCGTATACTGTTGTATGTTGTTTGGCTCTTGTTGGATAATTTGGCTGAAAAAGGCCAGTATCCAAAAATTTCCATACAAGAGTGGTAAAAATAACAAGATCAACTCTTCTGGTAGCATCAGTGAGAGTCGATATTCTGGGTATTTGCACAAAAGCACGTCAAATAATGCACATGCAGATTGGATTTTATTTATAAGCATAGCCATTCGATCGTAAAACTGTTACACATAAAAATAAGAATTATCAAAAAATTACATCACTGTAAGGGATTTATTCAGGCTCTCTGACTAATGTTCAAAATCAATCTGTTCATGTGCTGTATTTGAAAGCTATCAAGTTCAATTTTGATTCTGTCACAGTCGATTCTGGTGCACAAAACTGGGGTGTTAGTTTCATTCTGGAGTGCTTGCGTTTCAAAAGTGCACAGTCAAAATGTTATATCGTTAATTTTCACGCATTAACTGAAAGGCTTACCAAACAATTTTAGGTTTTGTTTTTAATACTGGTTAGGTTTTATTGCAGAATTTAATGTATTCTTTTGTCATTGGCGGAACCGAAATATACATCCTAGTAAACGAGAGAATCTGTTATAAAATGAATAAAAGACGTGACATTACTTGTGGTTTATTACCATTATACCTACCTGTTGGGTTCTTTTATTTTAACTGTTGGTAGTTTTGAGCAATAAAATTTAGTTAATGAGTGCCAATTATGTACATTTATGTAGACGACGTATGATACCCATTTAATGTTGAGATTACTACACTCATAAAATAGCTGCAACCGAAATAAACACGCACCTAGCAATTGAACAAAAAACAGTTTCTCGTTTGGTGTGTCAGGAAGCATTCTATGTAACTCCTGTCCAAGTTCAAGCATATCAATGTGAGTGTAATGTTCCTTTTGCTCATGTAAAAGGCTTTTATTATTACCATTTGATTTCAGTTATCATTTTTACAATAGTTTCGATTTGTACAATTTGCAAAAAACTTGGAATCATTATAAAACTTCCATAACTTTTATACTAATGCATTCGTAGTCAGAAAAAGCATCAATCTTAACACGGACTTGTTCCACCTACACTATACAGAAAGACTCAGCGCTCTGCTGAATAGCTTCTTTATGGTACTTAAAATATTACAAGAAGTAACTTGTAACATATACTCACAATTTGCGTATCACTGAATTAGTTTATCTACAAATTTAGTACTTAAAATAATCTAGTGCATTAAATGAATTTCTTAATTTAAACTAGCAGAGTCGCTCGATTCGCTCGCTCATACCACGTCGTGCTGCGATTCTCGTGCTGCTGACAGACATTCTACGTCTAAAGCGATCAAGCAAATGGTCAGAGTGCAGTACACGTTTTTTGTAAGGCTTCACTGCATAAACAAATGATAACCGTAAATCATTCCAACAGTCTGGCCATCCGAGAGCTACGTGCGCGTCGATCCATACTTCCAGGAATTTCTTTGATTCAAAGAACATCGCAAAATCATGTGCTGATTTTTTCGACGCAAACTAATTGTAATTATTGCTCACAGTTCGTCCACCACATTCCTAAGCGCGCCTGCATTTCATTTATATCATTCAAAACATACGATTCGTTTGTTTGCACATTTGTACGTCTTCTCCTCCAGAAGTAATCCCCTATGAAAGTGAGAGATGAAAGATTGAGAGAGAGAGCAAAGCGAGACACACATTGAAAAAGTTTACGTGGAATTCTATCGCTCTGCTTGCTCAATCCACGCGCCACCGTGCTTTAGAAACACGAATGTTTGGCATTGTTTTAAAACCAGGTTTCCATGCATCAAGTCATTGATTCAAAACCAATTTTAATACCCATATGATCTACGTTGCAAAATACGTCGTCCGTTTAGGTTATTTTTGCGTGCATCCTTCTCCAGATCATCTCAGTGTGTAACTAATAGCTTCAAGGTGATCCATGATTCATGTAATTTCAATGTACTGATTATTCGATGTACTGATTATTTCGACGCAAACGAATTGCAAATGTTGCTCACAGTTCGTTCGTCACATACCTCAGCATATCTACATTGCGCCTACATCATTCCAAACATACGATTTGTTTGTTTGCCCGTTTGGACGTCTTCTCCTCCAGAAGTAATCCCCTACGAATGTGAGAGATGAAAGATTGGTAGAACAAAGCGAAACACACGTTAGAAAGGTTTAGTTTACTTGGAAATCGCTCAGTTTGCTCCTTCAATCCACGCACCTCCGTGCTTCAGAAACACAAATGTTTGACACACTTTTAAAACCAGGTTTAAGGGTCTGATTTTTCCATGCATCAAGTCAGTTGATGGAAAACCCATTTTAAGATTTATGTGTAGTATGATGCAAAATACGTCGTCCTTTCAGGCTATTTTTCCGTGAATCAACTCTCTTTGCTGGAGGAGGTTTGCATGAACAAACCATGACGTCATGAACAAACATGAAGAGGGTAAAAAATACTTTGACGTTAGTTTTTCAGGTTCTTTCGCTTATTTGAGGGTCATAATATCAAGTTACAGCGATGAAAATAGGCCTATTAAAAGCGAAATTTAATTATCTTTCGTTTGGTCCTACTCCCATCTTTGTAGGTGCCTTGGTTCCGGAGGAGTAGAGGTACAAACACGCACGCACGCACATCGTATGATTTTAATTATGTAGATGTTATGCAGCCCACACTTATCACTGATTCCATCTCTTATTCTAAAATAGGAATAAATTGGAAATAAGCGACCAGCAAAAATTATAACGTAGTACAGTAGCTAGCTCTATGCACTTAGGTTTCATTCAAGTGATGTGACTCAAATTCAAACCAGCGATCCAGCCCATCACCAAATCACTACCATATCGCATTCACCGATATGGCTACAAAGGCAGTACGGTAAGGTAGTATGGTATAATGATAACTTCTTAAACCCATTATTAAGGTCACAACCATAACCAGGACTCCGTTCGATCAAATGTGGTCAGTCATAGGCAATGGAAAGGGAATACAAATCAATACACAATCATAAGGAGCCAAAAATCAGAAATAAATAAGATAAAGTCGTTGGCTGCAAATAATATAAAGCAAAGTACAGAACGCAAACTATCTGGTCACGGTTGTAACCTTATGTGTTTCGTGAGGCCAGCGGACAAGTGGCTATATCGGCAAAGGTAGTGTGGGAATGAACTGGTGATAAGCTGTTTCGCCAGTTCGAATATGGGTCACGTTAATTACTTGGATGAAGCGTAAGCACTTAAAAGTGGCTTGCTGCTCTACATTATCTCTAGTGTGCGATTTTTTGCTTATGGTTATCTCCAATTTGCGTTTACATTATTTACGGCAATTACGAGCCGATTTTTTTCTCCTACCTTGAGTCTCATGGGTGTTTATTGATTTGCATTCCCTCTCTCTTTGGCTAAATAGAGTCATGGTAGTGTTTGTGATATTAATAACGGGTTCAGTGAGTCATTTTTAAGACAGTGAAGAAGCAGCCATACCGGCAAAGGAGGTGTGGTAGTAATCTGGTGATAAGCTGCTTTGCCATTTCGAATACGGGTTGCATCACTTGAATGGAATGTAAATGCCTAAAGGTGGCTTTCCGTACTGTGTTATTTCTATGGTAAAATCCACCCACATTAGTCAGTGGAAAAAGTGTTAGCAACGCGACCAAAGCCTGCTTACCACTTATCTGTCTGTATTCATCCGCGAGCTCCATCTCAATGATGCAGAAATAGCATAACAATTCATTTGCGCGAACATTTTTAATGCTAATAATTTCACATTTTTTAGGCAGTGTTATCCTATAGCATGTCTTTATTGTTAATACATTTATTGTTTAATGCTTAATAGTGTGTTATTTCTGCATTACCAAATTTTATTAAACAGGAATGATTTCTCTCTCAAAAATGTTCCTGAAAAGAGCCGTATTGGTTGGCTTTTAAAAAGACCGTTTTGAGGAGCGTTAGAAGCAGGTGGGGGGTGGGGGGGGGGGGGGGGGGGTGAGGAGAACAAACATTAACGAGTGTGGGGGGGATTGAGGCTAAATGGCGCGTCGACAACTTGGTCATTAGCGCCAACCTCAGTCACAGTGCAGTGGTCCGGGTTGCCACTGCACCACACATTACAGAGATGTCATTCAAACCCCTAATCTAAATCTTGTCATACATCTGTACCTCCTGCAAAAATTGAAAAACACCGGACAGGAGGACAGACTTATCGCCCAACTGACGCGCAATGTCATGCGGAAGATGGAAACGACGACGAACACCATCAAGATGGCGACAATCAACAAGTAAGTGCCGGACCGTAAGTGGCCGTCGACACAAATAACATTCAGGAGGGTCAACCCCCCGCAAAACGAAACAGTGAGTAAGTCGGGTGTGACCAATTCGCAAACGGGCCAACACAACCTCCTCACGGCGACTGCGGCGACACGCCGAGTGCCACTCCTCGACAGTCCCTTTAATGGCCCGTAATTTGTTACCGTCCTGTCTGTCCCACAAGGTTTGCCAAAAAGCGTGTAAGCACGGTTTTCCGCTGGCCAGGCAAGCGGGAAAGCAAAGCTTGGACACGTTGTGTCAAGGGGTTCCGAGGATTGTAATTCGCCAAGGACTCCAGGGCACTCATGGAATCACTAAAGACAATGAAATGCGTGCCCTGAAGGTCAAGGATCCATTCCACCGCCAAACCAAGAGCCAAAAGCTCTGCAGAGAACACAGAATAGCCTGATGGAAGCCGATGGGCAACCGTTACACCCTTACACACACAAGCACACGCCACGCCAACGTTGGACTTCGACCCATCAGTAAACAGGCGCTGATAACCGGCGTACTGAGAACTCAGCCGCCGGAACTCCTGTAAGTACCGTGCAGGTAGAGTGGAACCCTTCGGGAGGGACGCCAGAGCGAAAATGAAAATGCCACTTGGGACAAGCCAAGGGGCTACTGGCATCCCCCAAGCCTCAAGACGCAGGGCATTTCAAAGGCTATCTCCTGACAGGACTGCTGGAGCCTATCGCGGAAATCACCCTTACCCACCCTGCGTCTACCGACTCGCAAGTCTGGCCCAAAAACCATGGACCAAGCAGGACTGGATTGCACAGCACGCAAACGCACAGCATACTGAATGGCAAGCTGTCGCCGACGAATGGCCAAAGGTGGCTCCGAGGCCTCAGCATAGAGGCTGACCACTGGAGAAGTTCGAAAAGCCCCAGTCGCCACACGCAGGCCACTGTGATGCACTGTGTCCAACATCCGGAGAGTGGAGTCACTAGCCGAATCATAGACCATACACGCGTAATCAAGTTTGCTGCGGACAAGGGCTCGGTAGAGGCGCAACATGGCAGCGCGATCGGCACCCCATGAAGTGCCCGACAGGACCCGCAAGATGTTAAGCACCCGCAAAGCCTTGTCTTTAAGCAGGCGTAAGTGTGGAAGCCAAGACAACCTGGAATCGAACACCAGACCCAGGAAACGTGCCTGTGGGACAACAGGAATTTGTGCCTGTCCCAAGTACAGGCAAGGATCCGGGTGCAGTGTTCGTTGGCGGCAAAAGTGGATGCACACAGTCTTGTCCGGAGAAAACCGGAAACCATTACTTACCGCCCAGGTCTGGACTTTGTTAATTGCCAGCTGTAGCTGCCGCTCGCAGGTCTGCATGCGAGCTGCCCGAAAGCGCAGGCCGAAGTCATCGACAAACAATGACTGGGGAACAGCAGCTTGCTGAGCAATGGGGTTGATCCCTATAGCAAACAAGACGACACTAAGAACACCTCCTTGAGGCACACCATTCTCCAAGACAAACGGGCGGGAAAGAGTCGCCCCGACACGAACGCGAAAAGAACGGCCTGAGAGGTAAGCAGAAAGCAACAGTGGCATCTGTCCCCTCAAGCCATAGTTATAGAGATTACGGAGAATTCCATAACGCCACGTCATATCATACGCCTTCTCCAAGTCAAAGAAAACCTGAACCAGATGATGACGCAGGCGAAAAGCCTCCCTCACATCCGATTCAAGGGCAACTAGATGATCGATAGTTGACCGAAACCGTCGAAAGCCACACTGGGACACAGATAAGAATCCCCGTGATTCCAACACCCACACCAACCGCTCACTGACCATCCGTTCCATAAGTTTACAGACACAGCTAGTCAGAGCGATTGGGCGATAACTGTAAGGATAAGTAGGGTCTTTGCCCGGTTTTACAATCGGGATGACCACTGCTGTCTTCCACGCTGCTGGAATAGAGCCCTCTGCCCACACACGGTTGAACATCCCCAGCAAGAACTGCTGGGAGGCAAGGGTCAGATGTTTCAACAGTTGATAGTGAACATCATCAGGCCCCGGGGCGGAGTCATGCGACTTGGACAAAGCTGAAACAAATTCCTGCCAGGTAAATAGTAAATTGTACTCCTCTAGCCCATCGGAGCGAAAGTCAAGAAAGCGAGCCTCTTCTCTACGCTTAATCCCGAGGAAACCAGGATCATAATGGTCATCACTCGAGACCCGCGCAAATGCAGACGCAAGACAATTGGCGATATCTGGCACAGAAGAGATCACGGTATTCGCCACCTTCAGCTGTGAAACCGCGGAAGACACGCTCCTCCCCGAAATCTGGCGCACCTTCCGCCACACCTGCTGAGAAGGCGTGAAGCGCGTGATCGACGAAACATAAGCTGCCCACGAAGCACGTCTAGCCTCACGGATGACATACCTGGCACGGGCACGACAGCGCTTAAACGCTACAAAGTTGCCAGTAGTCGGGCTGACCGTGAATGCACGCAACGCTCGCCGGCGGGCCTGAATGGCCTGCCCGCAAGCAGGCGTCCACCACGGAACAGGAACCCGCCGCGGCTGTGTGGACGTACGCGGGATAGTAGCATGAGCAGCAGCAAGGACCACATCAGTGAAATGAGTGGAAAGTTCATCCACATCAGAAAAGTCCTCAACCGCACGCTGAAACACAGCAGCCTCAGCAAAGGCTGACCATTCAGCACGCTTAAGCGCCCACCGGGCTGGCCTGGAAGCCACAGAACCCCCTTGTGTTGTGGACAACACAATGGGGAGGTGATCGCTTCCATGCAGATCGGCAGTGACAGCCCAAGTGAAGTGAACTGGGATGGTCAGCGAGCAAAAGGCTAAGTCCACCGCTGACCAATTGCCCGTTGCCAAGTTACAGTGTGTCATGGCTCCATCGTTCAGGATGCAAACGGATCCTCTCCGCATCCACTCCTCAAGGATCCTTCCCTTGTTGTCAGTATTAGGTCCGCCCCACTGGACCCACTGGAAGCTGTCGAACCAGGTCCTCCAGGTCACCAACCCCAAAGACCTCATCCGGTGGCAAATAAAGTGAACAGACAGTAATATCCAATTGGAAAGAAACTCGAACTGCTACCGCCTGAAATCTAGTGTGCAGAGGCACACTGGCATGCGGCTGAGAGTGTTGAACCAGCACTGCAACACCACCATGTGCACGTGGCACAGGGTCTGCATCCAGACGGTAGACAGAGTAACCCCTAACAACCGGATTATCCGACGCCTTAAAGCAAGTTTCCTGAAGGCAGCAGCACAGAGGCCGCTAATGCGACAAAAGCAGCCGCAGCTCTTCTGCATGGGTCCGATAACTTTGACAGTTCCACTGAACGATGGTATGTGCAGGCATTAGGGCGGGCTTAAGACACCATCCTCCTCAACTCCTCCTCTGGGCGATCCGAAAACATCTGAATCCTCACCCGAATCAAAAGATGGAGTGAGGGTCAGAACAAAGTTGTCCTCGGAAGGAGGGAAAAGTCCCGGAGAATTAGAACAGGAAATCTCTTCCTGTTCCATGGGCAGAGTAGTATCACAATGTTGAGGGGACGCAATGGACTCCTCAGCAAGCTGGCCGTTTAACGACCGTTTCACCGTCTCTCCCGGTGGAGACGTCTTCACAGGCGGAGTTGAGGCTTTACCAGCAGAAGGCTTCTTCTTCGACGGCTTCTGTGGCGCACTCCGGGCAGGCGGAGGCTTAGCCGAAGCCTTCACCTGCCTGGGAACCGTTAGAGCATCAGGAACAGGAACAGTAACAGGAGCAGAAGCAGAAGCATGTGCAGGCTGGGCAGAAGTCGACGGCACGGCAGCAACCGGGCCTGAAGGACCCAAAAGACCCTGCAAAGATGGATGTTGCTGGGTCAACAAAGTAACAAGCATGCCCACCGTCCTCGTCAAAGACCTGAGCTCAGCGCGCAAATCCGCCAAATCAGCAGACTCACTAACTGGGCCAGGCAATGACGCACTGCACACCTGGGCAAAAGAACGTGTTAGCGTCGGCGCTGATAGTTTGGCTTTCTTCCGGGCCTCTGAGTATGAAAGCCCGTCCTTAACCTTCAATTCCTGAACAGGACGTTCCTCAACATAAACATGGCATTCCCGTGAAGAGGCCTGGTGCTGACCACCGCAGTTGACGCAGCGCGCCGGGGCAGCACAATCAGTGCCCTCATGGGCTGCCTGAGCACAGCTAACACAGGTTGGCTTAGCCTTACACGAACCGCTGGTATGACCAAAGCGCTTACAGCGGTAACACCGCATTGGGTTCGGGACATAACATCTGACCTTCAACCGCAGGTAACCGGCAGTAATGTGCTGCGGTGCAACCGACGAATCAAAGGTCAGAAAAAAGGTGTCAGTTGGCTGGGCACCATTCTCGCCTTTCCGCGTCAAACGCCTAACGGCCGTAACGCCTTGTGACTTGAGTTCGTCCAGGATGACATCATCACTGAGACCCCTCAAATCAAAGCACGTCACGACCCCCTTACTGCTATTTAAGGTACGATGCGGCTCCACACGAACCGGGCATAACCCCAGTGCACTCGCCTTCAAAAGCCTCTTTGCCTGAGCATCGTCCGCAACCTCCACAAGGTATCCCCCAGCACGGAGCCGAGAGACACTCTTCGGATCTGAACCACAGATCCCCTTGAGCGCTTTGTGGACAGCGAAAGGACCGAGTTGTGTAACATCTCGGCCCTCACCTGTCACCACCAGGAACTTCGGGACTTGGTCCCGACCCTTACGAACGTCTGGTAACTGGGCACTAGGCCCATCCATCTCAGGTTCCCTCCTCTGGCGCTTGCTAGTGCGGCGAGGAGGGGAAAAATTTTGGGGGGAAGAAGATTTTGTGGGGGAGGGGAGGGAAGAAGTTGCCATAGAGAGCAAAAAAGAAGTCGCGGCGGTGCGCTCCCCAGGAAAGAAAGCCCCGCGCGGCACTCGGGTGATGCAGGGCCGGAAGCCGCATATCCAGGGCCCTGCACCAGGAAGCTAACACCGCCGTCTATCTCGGTGAGGTGGCAGCCTAAGCATGCCGAGAGGCGAGGCCACCAAGGAAGCCGTACACACCACCTCCCTCGATAACCCAAACAGTTCGGGTCCGTGATTGCAGATGGATACAGCACAAGCCGCCTCCCCACAACGACAGGACCCGAAAAGTCATAGCCGATTGACCTTAGGCCGGCTCGCCCAGGCCACCCGTCCTCCGGAATAAGGAGCCAAAGCCCGAAAGCCAGGATCTCCGCCTCCACGGATTACTAGGTTGCAGCACACGGCCAACATGCTGGGGGATGAGGATGAAAAGCCCAGTGGCCAGAATGGGCAAATCGGAATCAAACCCAAAAGGGGATTCAAACCGCCAAACATCCTCTAAGCAGCCACCCCGGGCCCGGTTTGTCTGGATGTCCCGTCACCTCTTTATGACTAGTGCTCGCGACGGGTGTTAAACCTGCCCGCCATACACACCGTAGGCGCACTTGCACACCGTAGTGTTGAGGTTGCTAGTGTTAAAGACGGATCAAAAAACCCTCCGCCATGCAGACCCTTGGCACACCAGCAGACCGTGATCTTGGGTTCCCTTTTAGTCGCCTTCTACGACACGCAGGGGTACGGTGGGCTTAACGAGTGTCTTACTTCAATCCTACGTGACGCTTTCAAGCCAAAGTTGTCAAACTTTCCGAAACTCTTCACAGTCAAGCCTGTTCAAACACGTTTCCTCCAGTAATGAATGTCCTTCCCCCCCCTCAAATAAAAAAAAAACAATAGCCTATCGTCTCGTTCAATGACGTTCGTTGTGACGCTGACGTTTACGAAAAGCATACTGCAAATCCGGAGTGATTCGTCATCACATTGTTGTCCGTGAGAAATCGGTACAGAATCGTATTAGTTTCCGGCACGTGTCAGTTTTCAACAGGTGCAATGTCGTCATTTCTAAAAAAATCATGAACATTTTCCGAATTTCTGAAAGCGTAAATTCGTCGCATTTTTACGTATGTACGTGTCCGTGCAGTGCAGCAAGGCTGTCGATTGAATAACGGTTGTGATCGTACGGTGTTTTCATACCGTCAATTAATGCGCACAGTTCACTGTTCGACAACATTGTAGTATCAACAGCATTACTGCAGCCAAGCCTGCATGTCAGCTTTACGTTAACTCTTCGTTAATATTTTTTCCTCCTTCATAGAATGGTATGAAGCGTTGTCCATTGTTCGGATTTCGTTTGCGTGGCGCAGTCAACCACCCAAAACGTACTCTGAGCTCTGTTCTGCAACGAACGCCGCCCAGCAATCGTGTTTCTTTTGCAAATCGACGAATAGATTTCTTTTGATCATGTTGGCGCGGTTGGCTGTAGACATTCAGACAGTTTACTTTTGGGAACTCGAAAGGCAACTGCAGAACCATCGATTGAGCTATTATTGTTGGCATCGCCGCCATCTTGGAACTACTTCCGCTTGGAAGACAAGTGGCTGTCAAAGTTGGCGATCTGCTAAAAAATGCTAATCAACTATTTTTTTGTGTTTCATGAGAATTATGTATGGCCAAGGACCGTACTTGAAAAGTTTCTGACATCGTTTCATCCCTAAAACAGTTTGGTTGATGCTGGGAAAACACGTACTACGTTAAGCCTAACGTCGTAATAAAATTTCAACGCAAGCGTGAAGAGGCTCTATCGCATCGCTAACTCTCCCTCCACTGACTAATGTGGGTGGATTTTACCATAGTGAACGATTTATGATGCAGGTGGATTATGGCCAGTTTACCTTATTATTATTTACAGCGGTTATAAGTCGATTTATTTCTAAAATAGAGATGTTGAAATTTAATAAGTTGGTTGGTAGCACTGCCGTTGATTGTTTCTGACTCTCCCACTAAATATTAAGTTGTTATTTTACAGTAACATCAGCCAATGATGGTACAGTGATGCAAATACATAAACACAGTAACACTTTTAATTTAACTGGAGTAAAGAAAAAATAAAGGCAATCTATAAAGTAGCACAGCTTACTTCAATTCCCTGTAGAAGCTGAACTGAACTGAAACTGATAAGTCGACATTACAAAGTTATAATCAAGTCTTCCATTCTGAGTACTGGAAAAGATTACCAGGGCACTTTAGCAGCTGTTGGGAATATTACGACTTACTCCGTGCAAATCGTTGGACCCTACAATGATGGGACTTTTAACGGTTCGATTTCACCAGTTTTCCTTTTCTTTGCTGAGATTCATTCCGCTTCTTAAACCTCCAGAAAAGATGAATATTGAGTCAGTTCCATCGCACAAGCTTAAGTGTGCTTTGGATGATGGAAATTCCCAAGCGTTAAAATACATTCGATAATTAAAAAGACATTCTTTTACTAGAATATATCTAATAACGATAAATTATGCTTTTGGACTGGATGGATAGTGAGAGGTTAGTCTGGGTGTTAGGATCACACGAATTTTTGTCCCCGTGTGGCTTTCACTGGTTTCCGTCAACTATTGACCATCTTGTTGCCCTTGAATCAGACATGAGGGAGCCTTTCCACCTTCGTCAATGACTGGTTGAAGTGTGATGTTAGCCAAATCTCCAAGTCCTTGATGAGTTTGGTCTTTGTTGCAAGTATGGCCAGCCAATAACGTGTAGTCACCACAGGGAATTGAGCGATCATCGGAGGAAGAAACCGACGATTACCAGGAGTCAGCTCAGCAAAACAGTTTGTATCCAGCATTTGTAAGTTTGTTTGCGTCTGAGACACCTATGACTGCATTTGTGGGTTTGACATCAACGGGAAATGTTTTTAGGTCTGTTGAATTACTAGTAATGGTGGGGTTGTTGATACATATGATAAATAAAAGTGGTCCTAAGACTGACCGCTGGGGTACATTACTGCCAACAATGGTCACTGCAGACGAGTCATCAACCACCACTACTTGCTGAGTACATAGATGAGAAACTCGGTAATCCAAGTTTGCAGATTTCGTAGGAAACCATGATCTTTTAATTTAGCAAAAGAATGATGGTACACCACAGTTTCAAAAGCCTTGGTGAAATCAATATAGATTACGTCAACAGGAATGCTCACGGAACTGGTCCACTGGTTAGTGCTGCAAGTAATTGCAGAGTGGTTGAACTTACGGGAACAAACCAAAAATGGTCCAGTGCCTGAATATTGTTTTCAAGAATGTAGGGGATCGTAACATCACGTAATATGTGTTCCATGATTGCACGTGGACCACATGGCAGAACAATGATTCGGTAATAACAAGGGTCAGATGAGTCACCTTCTTATAAATACGGATAAAAAAACTGATTTCCAAAGATTTGGTAGTTTGCCAGATTTAAAACGATTAAAATATTACGTCTTACTACATTAGGTTACTTAAATCTGGTGTTGTTAATTCTCACATTTTAGAAATATGACCCCAAAATTAGAAGTTGTTTAGCATTATAAACTTGTAACGTATGCGTAAACATGGATAATTAAATACATAAACATTGCTAAAAGTTGCAGAAACGTTGGCAAAAGAAATATAAAGATTTCAAAGTTCTTTGCAGTGGCTGTAATCATTGCACGTTCTGTGTTTGTAATTGTTAGTTAGCCTTTTGTGATGCTGAAGTAAGCAAACGGCAAAATCAACAAACAAATTATAAATTTGGTTTCTACCTCGGCCTATAAATTAGATGAGGTTATTAGTTGGAAGACTAGAGTCTAGGCAAGACGAATAGTAAAATGAGCAAATTGGTTATTGTATTGTTTCCTTTGCAATTAACGTGTAATTTTACAATTTCTCATTCACATAACAGTGGAATTAAAGAATTAATTTATAACGTATTTTTAAACGAATTTAGCCAATTTTCAATCCCAATAATCCCAGGTTTTAAGCCACTACAATCCTACAATTTTTGCTACTAAAATGGTCGGGACCCTGCGGCCCTGTATTGGTAAAAGACTATAATCTGAAAAATGCAGTTTTTGGTGAAAAATCATTTATAAGTTCTGCAAAAAATAGTTTATTTCAGTAATGAGACCAAGTACAACTTTGGTTAGAAACTTCAACAGTCTTTTAATATATTCCCTTTAAAGTCAGCAAAAAAAATATTTAAAAATTATGTAAAATATTAGACTTACACTGTGTTATCACGGCATTATTATCGGGCAAAACAAAGTAACTGTGCACGCAGTGTTTTGCCTATCACGAGAATTATTGCTTTGTAGTAAATTCCGAGATGCACACTGTAGCACTTATAGCACTTATAGCATTTTACCACTTATAGCACACTGTATGTTTAATTTGTTATTTCTTAATGCGAAGCAAAACACTGAATTGCTTCACAAAATACTTAATTACAAGCTAGATAACGGCAACTATAGATGAATGTTTCGCAATGCAATATTCTCCAACAAGGAAGAACATTGTATGTTACACTCAACGCATTTCATATTCAAGGTACTATACGTTTAGGACTATACGTTTAGTGACAGGGCTACGTTTAGTTACAGGGCTATAACAGGCAGCACAATGAGATACAGTGTTAAGCAAATTTATCTGTGGGAACTAATGGCATGTCAATGGCGATGCATAGAGTTAAAAAATGCGATTTAAATTAAACACTGTAACTTGAGTTGCAGTCTTTAACCGAAACAGGGGCGCCTGGAATTCCAATCGGAAATTCCTAGGATCTTTTATATGCCATA